>JADRCC010578223.1:2395-13714 GCA_019843855.1 Hylomyscus alleni
TTCACTGTGTAGTCAAGGTTCACCTTCAACTCCAGATCCCCTTGCTGTCCCTACTGCTGCAATTGCAGGCAGGCTTTTGAGACATAATCTTATCTGCTGCTTGGCTAAAATGATAGGAGAGCACCCATGCTCCCCCAAGGCCCTGAAAGGCAGTAGCCACAAACCAAGAAATTAAGAAGTTTGGGCTTGGCTGGTAGAGTTGGCCCATCAGTGGTCAGAGGCAATGAAAGGAACACTAGGGTTTGCTAAGGACAAATATCTTCCTTCTTGGAGGTAAGTCTTTACTTGTCCCAGGGAACAGGCCCACTTCGTGTGTCAGAAGACTCCCACAGCTTGTGTGAATGTGGCAGGAACAAGAGTCTCCTAATGTATTCACAGACACAGGTGTGAGGGAAAGTGATTGGTTCAATGTCATCTTTAGAAAACCAAGAGTTTCCAGAGAAATAAATGTCAGACATTCACAGTCACGAGAAGATTCGTTTTCCTCTCCTCCCAGGCAGTGTGGTGTGGTTGTGTTAGAAAAGTGTACATTTTACCTTACTTTTTTTAAAAAAAGGAAAAGATGGCCACTTAAACATTCTGACACTGAGAGCATTGCTTCCTTACCCAGGTCAGGAACATGCTGACCCAAAAGTAGGTCTGTGTTATGCCACCATGGCCCTGACATGCCAACTGGAAGAGGCCGTGGGTTGGACTCTCCACTTCTCCTTCTATCTTTTGGACTACTTGCCTTATGGATCACTCAGACAGGATAGGTAGGAAATGTTCAGAGGGAATTAGAGGGAATAAAAAGGAGTAGGTAAGGAAGGAAGAGAAGGTTCCTTTTGGTGGTGTTTTGTTTTGTTTTGAAGCAGGGTCTTGTATAGCTTAGGCTGGCTTCAAATTCATTATATAGCAAAGGGTAACCTTAAACTTTGGATCCTCCTACATCTACCTCCCAAGTGCTGGGATTACAGCATGCACTGACACATCCAGTTCAGTTGGGGCTGAGGCTCAAACCCAGGTTTTGTGTATATTGGCCAGGCATTCTACCAATTGAGCTACATACCTGGCCCTAGAAATGTCCTTCCATTGGGTTGGTATGACAGGAAAGAGACATAGAAAATGGATTTGTGGTTTCTAGAGACACTAGTCTGGTCTTCAATTGATTTTATAAGAACTGGAAAATGAGAGCAGTGGGCAGAAAAAGGAATTGGAAGAGGGGAGAAGGATACAGGTGTGGAATCTGAGACTGGAGTCACAGGTCATTTGAAGAAACAGTGGCAATTCTACTGGGTGTTCCTGAGTGGGTGAAGCCCAGAATGTTCTTGCCTGCATGTTTTGCAAGCTATGTGACTGGCATGTAGAAGAAGCCAGTCCAGGCTAGACTAAATGAGTCAGGAAGACAGAAAAGAGGAGAGAGAGCGTGCTTGCTGTGAGGGGAGCTGGAAGGCAGGAGAGAGACAGAGACAGGGTATTGCTCTTTGTCTAAAGCAGCCTTTCCCCAGCTGTGTGGGCGCATGTGTTGGATTCATGCCCAGCTGAACTTGAGCACAAGAATTTCTTCTGTTCCCATTCCATTACCTCCATGGACAGATACTCCACAGGGAACCACAAGAAGGCATCCCCCCCCCCCACAGACACACACTCACACACACCCCAACATGAGCACCCCAAACCATCGTTTGTAAGGTATAAATTCTGCAATTAGAATTACCCTGGGGTGGGGGGGGGGATAGGGGAAGAACAGTCAAGGTCATGGAATGTAAAAGAAATTTCCTCAGGGTGTAAATAGCCTTGACCCCCATTGTGCTTGGTCACATTAGGCAAATGTTATGCTCTGGGGAGAAGGAGGCCATCTGAGGATGGGCTGATCACAGATACCTCCCAAACTCAGGAAGAACAGTTTTAAGAAGGTTCAGCTTCTATTTCAGACATCTAACATATTCCAACTGTGACAAGGGGTGGTTGGGACTGTTCTAGTGGCTTGTGTCCCACTTAGCTCCACTCCAGTATACATCATACATCTAAAGTTGAGAAGACCTAGTTCATGTTTGGAAGCCTTCTAGAACCTTCCAAAGATTCTAGGTGGGAAACCGAGTTTAGAAATGAGAAAGGGCCATTTTATTTCCCATGCCATTTGTTAGCCTGTTTTCATGACTCCAGAAACCAGACTTTGGGTCTAAAGTGCCCTCTAGAGCCTTATCTACTTTTCCAAGAGTGCTTCTGATCAGCAGAGACTCTTGCAGATTCCCAGGAAAAGGGGTAGCATCCTCAGAATAAGATCCACTCTGCCTTACACCATGAAGCCCTTTCTCAATCCCAACCTGCAGCCCTGGGTTAACATTCTAACTTGGTCTGTTGTGCTGAGCTGGGTGTCATGGCTAGGAAGAAAAGGAAACTAGGTCATTCACACATCTCAGAGAAGGCTGGAGGTTTGGACAGGGGTTATTTAGTCTCTGTGTAGGTAGATCCACAATATACCTAGAGTTTCGTTGACTTGCAATAATTACCTACTCTCCCCATCCCATACAAACACACACTCTCACATCTCATCCTCTGTCCTGCTGGGCACACACTTTCACAAGTAGAGGACACTCTCAATTACCCAGAAGAATGAAGAGGAGTCTGGGAAATGGAAAAATAAATTAAGAAATCAAAACAACACTGGATCCATAAGCAATCCGAAGCCGCTTGCTTGTCGCTACATTTGTGAATAGAAAGGCAGTTGTTCGCCTCTCCAAACACTCAGGGCTCAGTCTGACACATGAGCGAGTCCCATTCCCTGAGCACACCCCGCTGGGTGGTGGGGACAGGCCTGGGAAGGTGACATGGGGAAGGGGGTGTAGCTGGGCAGAAGGACATGAGGCTGTTGACAGGGAGACAAGACTGTCCCTGGATGTAAACATCACCATGGAAACTCCACAAATACTTGCCAGTGCTGTCTCTGACTCCTTCCTCTCCCACTTTGAGGGTGGGAGGGAGAGTACACCTTCCCTGGCTACACAGTACTTTCCATTACCCACTCTGAGCTGCCAAATGTCCCCCGGGCTCCCACCAGGTCACTCTCCTCAAAGGGCAAGAGCATGCCATTGACAGACAGGCTGCGCTTCGTCCAGATGTTTGAGACCCGCCTAGGGGGACTGTAGCCACCAGGATCAGCTGCAGTTGCAGCTGCAAAGTCCCCCATGTCAAAAGAGTGGCTTCGTTTGGCCTTGCCCTCCAGAGGCAAAGGGAGAAGGCTCCTGGCACGGGTGGCAGGGGGTCCCAGCAGTGGCTCTCTGTCTGAGTGGTGGCCCCTGGTTGATGTCCCTGCCCCTCTGCCTGCTGGAGTCCTGGAGTCTAGAAGTTCTTCTTTCCTTTGACTCTTGAGATCCAGGGAGGCAAAGGCTCCCATCAAGCGGTCAAGACTGGGCTTGGGACGAGGAGCTGGGGGTGGGAGCCTCCAGGGACCCCGGCCCAACCCTGCAGCTTCCCCACTGCCCAGGGAGCTGGAAGAAGAAGAGTCACAGGCCCTGGCCAGGCTGGTACTGAAGTCCATCAACTCATTCCGCACCACAACCTTGGGTGGTGCCTGAGGAAGCTGGCCAACAGGTATTCCACCCAGAGGTGGGGGCTGAGACCCATTGGTCTGCGAGTACACATTGCTGACAGTGGCAGCTGCCATTTTGCCTGGGGTGTCGTGGTTGCAGACCTTGTACCGCACCATGAGGATTACGATGAAGACCAGCAGTGTGGCCACAATGATACCTCCGATGACCAGAATCATAGTGCCCCCCAGGATCTGACTGTGCATAGACTGGCATTGTGGGTAGTCAGCCTTGGTGAAGAACTGGGCGCAGCCCACAATGTTGGTGGCTGTGAGTGTCGTGGCTGTGTCGTCCCACATAGCCAGTACGCACAAGTCGTAGCCCGTTCCGGACACCAGGTTGTTGACCACGAAGGCCTTGTTAGAGGCTGGGATCATCCTGGGGAGAGAGGCAGACACAGAGAATAAGAGAGGGTAGGGTGATGGGGAAAAACCCCAGGGAGATATAGAAAAATAGAGAGTACAGGCCTGCTGAGAGGGTGGCAGAGACTGGAAAAGAGACAAACAGTGAAGAGAGGTAGGAGAGAGGAAAGGAGAAAGGAGAGAAAAGAGGAGGGAAGGAGGAATCAAGAGTTATGAATGTGGCGTAGAAAACAGTAAAGTAAAGATACATATGTGATCTGGAAAATCTAGGAGATTGTTGGGGTGAAAGAAAAGAGAAGAGAGAAATATTCTGGGATGGCATGTCAGAGGAAGGAGGAAGATGGAGAACACCCTCTCCAGGTCTGGTTAAGTAAGTGCCCAAAAGTTTCAGAAGTTAAGGCAATGAGTGCAAAGGTGGGGGAGGGGTGTAAAGTGATGGTTGAAAGTATGAATGTTGGGAGATCTCTAGACATAGGGTGGAGGCAGAGGCGTTGGTAGTGGGGGTGGGGTGGGCCCTAGAAGGGAGAAAAGCACCTGGGAAAGACAGATAGTGACCCACTGAAGCTTGAGAAGCCACCCTGAAACCCAATAGGACAAGGGCTCTGACCCTGATTCAAATCATACCACAGCCAGCTAGCAAGTAGGCTCATCCTTGAGGCCTATAGCAGAGATCCTGGGCTAAAACATCCTTGCCTGGTCTGTCCTCCTTAGAGGAAGGATTGGTAGGTAGCAGTGATCCCACATAGGAGCTTGTCTGTGGTAGCCTGAGAGCTCCTGAACAAGCCTTTCAGAAGCCTGGGAACAAGCTCTAAGACCTTTGCCATGGCATTCGGGTTCTGCTGTGCCCAGAGATGAATTCTGGGCTGCTCCATAGGCAATCCTGTAGAGAGGTCAGCCTAAGCATAAGAGCACCCACTCCAACTTTCCTATACTCTCTTCACCTCTGAAGTCTCTCACTCCCTGGTCTCTTGTGAACAGAACATCTCCTTAACCTCCCCCCAGCTCCTCAAGTTCGGAGCCAAGCAACGTAATTAAGATATCAAATATAAAATACCAATGCCTGAAGACTTCCACCTGAGGACTTGTGGGGAGAATGGAGCTGACAGTTATAAGAGTACAGCCCTAGGGGCTGTCATCCTCATCCTTGCTGGCCAGTGAGGCCCCACAGATCAGCACCTTAGGTCTTTTGGGGCTTTGCAACATTCTCTTTATCCAGACATCATGACCATCTAAAAAGACAATAACTGTATTCTTAATTCTCAGAGTAGAGAGAAATGGCGGAGGTTCAGAGAAGGTAGATGGTTTGCCAAAGGTTACATAAATAGGATTATCCCTCACTCATTGACAGACATGGGATTGTGTTTTCTCCTTTTAGTGAAAAGAAAATCTTTATTGATAGGGGGATGGCAAGGTTGCTCAGTGGGTAAAAGAGTTTGCCTCATAACCCTGGAGTCTTCATAATGGAAAATCAACTTTCCAAAGTTTGCTTCCTGCTTTCATACATGTGTCATTTCATATGTGCATGCACACACATGCACACACTAACAAACCAGTGATTTTAAAAGAAATTCTTTTTATTATACTTTATTTATTTTCTGTGCGAAGAGGGTGATACATGCATTTATGTCTTGAAACATGTATGGAGGCCAGAGTCTGTTCTCTGCCTCCACATTTTGGGTCTGCCTTCTACCATGTGGGACCCAAAAATTGAACTTAGGTTGTCAGGCTTTGAGGCAAGTATCTTTATCCCCCAAACCATCTTGCCAGACTAGAAATAAAGCTTTGTGCTTTTTCGTTGTTTTGTTGTTGTTTTATTTTAAGTGCTCACTGGCCTTAAGTTGATTAGCCACCTATCTCTCAGGAGCACTGCTCCGAGTCCTCTGGTTCATAACCACCTTCAAGATTCCAAGATTGTTAGATTCTCTGCTTGGAAGGATCCAAGAATGGGTGACGGTGTGACCAGGACTGTAGGACTGCATAAGACACTGAGATTCACCAGCTCCTTCTTCTGGGGTCGAGGGGTGCCAGTTAGAGCAGATGCTAATTAATCCCAGTAAGAACAGAGTCTACTGGTTATTGAAAGCAAGGCAACCTGACATGTTCCTTGTTTGTCCTCTAAGTTCTTCAGGGCTGGCTTGCATGATCTTCATTTTGCAAATGGGAAGGCAGAGCCAGACCCAGGCCAGGTAGTGTAGTTATGGACTGAGGTGAGTCAAACCCTGAATTGCCACACTGGCTTGTGGGCACTACAAGAGTATATCCCTGAGAGGGGGGATCCTGTCTCTGTGCCTGAGACATTTGCTATAAAGTACAACATTCCACACTTAATGTGTCTAATCTTAGCAGCTCTGGGACATGGGATCATGAGCCTAGGAGTCAGTTTGAGCTTTGCTGTATTTTCTTGGGGAAGAGAAATGCCTATGTTATCAGTACAAACAACTGTAGTTGGCAGAGTGGGGAAGAGGGTCGACTCAGTAGTAAAGAGAGCTTGCTGCTTCTATAGAGGACCTGAGTTCAGTTCCCAGCACTCATATCAGATAGCTCATATCAGATGCTCCAGGGTATCTGACACCCAGCATGCATGTGCACACACACACACACACACACACACACACACACACACACATACACACACACACACACACACACAGAGACAGAGACATAGACAGAGACAGAGACAGAGAGACAGTCAGAGAGAGACAGAGAGACAGAGAAAGACAGAGACAGAGAGAGACATAGAGAACACAGAGAGCCCCCAGCTGGCAGAATCAAGATTGCCTTTACCAGTAGCAGCCTCAGTGTGAACTAGCAATAGTTCTCACTGGGCCTCTCTGTGTGCTTGGAGACTATACACATTGATTCATTCAATTTCTTGTCACCTCAAAGGAACTTATTACTTGTCCCCCATTTTTATTACTCCCACTTAGAGAGGGAAGAAGCTGCTCACTTGGCACTTTCCTTCTGGAGAAGTAAAAGAGCTAGAACCAAGATGTACAGATGTATATATATTGTGTGTGTGTGTGTGTGTGTGTGTGCAGGCCAGAAGTAAGCCATTGTTTCTAAGGTGGCTTGTCCGCCTTGACTTTTTGAAATAACATCTCTCAATAGCTTAGAATGTACTAGTTAGGTTAGGTTGGCTGCTCAGCAATCCCCAAGCATTCTGGTCTCATCTCCACTGAGGTTTTCATGTAGTATCTGTGACCTGAACTCAGGACTTCAGTTCACAATAAGAACTTTAATGACTGAGGGGTTTTCCTAGCCCCAGGAATGACATTCTTCTTAAGCCAAAGCAAGACCATAACTGTCTTCAAGCATCCAGTAGTTCAATGGCACAAGAGAGTCATGTGAAGTACGTGCTAGTCAAAACTTAGAGCTTTAAATGGAGCTCATCTCCTAGCCATGACTTTTTTCATACCCCATCAGAAAAGCTATTCAATCATCCTTGAAGCAACTCCAGAATCTTGGGTTTCTCATGCATTACTGCCTACATCTCATCAATCAAGTATCTTTATAAGCTTTCCAGCTCCATACATGGGCCTCTTCAATTTGGGACCTAGATGTAAAACAATTTAGCTCCTGAGATACTTGATAAGGGTCAAGAACTACCTGTGACTTACAAATGACTATCAAGATCCTCATCAGAGATTGCAACCTAGACTACCTCTCATATTCTCACCTGCCCCCTTATAAACCCATTAACTTTTCTTGCTCAGGTAAGAACATCCCAAGTCAGTCAGAAACTGTAGTGGCAGAAGGCACATCTAGAGCTCAACAGTTAAGAGTATATACTGCTTTTGTATAAGATCTGATTTCATTTACCAACACCCACATGGTATGCCTCACAGCTGCTTGTAAATCCAGCTCCAGTGGGTCCAATGCCCTCTTCTAGACTTCACAGGCAACTACACTTATATGTACATAGTAAAACACAGACACTCATACATACACATAATTAAAAGATATTAGTGATATCTTTAAATTACAGGTCATGGCTACTCTATGGGATCATTTAACATGTAACTAAACATGACCATTATAAACATTTCAGAAACAGTTGAATGTTTTTGATCATGCAATAACCTCCAATTAATTCAAGGTCAAATACACAGTACATCTAGTATATTTCTGGAAGCAAGCACCTATGCCATATCACATGACACTGAAGCCTTGATTCTGAACACACAATGTGTACACATTCTACTATCTGTGATGTCACACCAACCAAAGCCAAAAAATTCTGCATGAAACACCTCAGACTAGACTATTGTATATTTTAGTGGGTTTTTTTTACTGTACATGCAGAGAGTTCTGCTCCTATAGAAATATACTGGTTTAATTATAGAAAGCAAAACTTACTATTTTTCTCCCATCCTTGCCTAGCATGTAAGTATCAAATTATGCATCTTTGAATTGTACTGTGTTTGATTTTTCAAACCTGTTGTTTGAGTTGTAGCCTTGAGTTTTATAAAAATTCAAATTAAATAAATTTTTGGCTTGGGATTAGGATAGAATTTCTGTCAATATCTTTTGAAATGGCCATAAATACCCTTCTGCCATTTTATATTATGTATTTATGCAAAGTGGCATTCTCAGTATTGTAGATTACAAAATCAAAATATCAATCAAGTCTGAAAAATGTTGAAGATACTCCACATCCTTCAGTATCAAATATTCAGCCAAGATTTAATTCTTTATTTAAAAATAAACAAGTGCATCTATCTCATTAGTATGCAAATTTGCATTGCTCTTCATCACATGGTAAAATTATATTTATACCAAGGAGTTTTTAAAAAAATTAATCTCTTGATGGTCTGTTATCAATAAGTCTTTGAATTGTATGCCTATTTCACAGACCTACATACCTGGAATCATGTGATTTTCTTCATCAGTAAGGGCTTCCAAATGGTAATAGTTTAAGAATGTATTACACAGGAAAACAAAAGACTATACAAAAGGACTGATTCATTGAAGAAAGGGCAGTTAAAACACAGAGGACCAAAATGCAATAGCAATGACCATGGCCAATATCAGGCAAGGTGTCACATCTTACTGCTCCAGGGAGGAGAGAAAATCATGTAAGTACAGTCTACTAATAAATGCTGGTCTACCTAATGTCTGTCCCTGCGCAATGATCAGACAATACAGAAACTAAGAAAAAGTTCTACATCAATTTAGCACTGGCTGTCACATTCAAGCATGTGATAGGTTTTCTGAGAATTTATTCTGATTATATTCTCCTAAAATTCTTGGTCTGCAACAAATTAAGAAGAAGCAAAATGAATCCTACTTAGGGAGTATTCTGAAAATTGCTAATTTAGAAGATGGCTTCTTAACATCAGTCAACATTATGGATCCCCTAGTTCTCCCTTACTTGCCTTGGCAAGTACTAGAATGGGATGAGTGTGTTTCTTTTCACTTTATCAAAGGTTTAACAGCATTTCTTGCCTCTAATTATGAGGTATCAGATATTACATCCTAAGCCCTGATAAACAAAAAAGCTGCTAAACATTACTGAAGATTCCCTAGAAGAAAAAAATCACACCTTGTTGAGATACAAAGACCTGTAGAATTTGAATCTGGGGTAACCTCAGCATGTGGGAAACAAATACAATACCCAATATCCCAGTGCCACGCCCATAACCATCTGCTGTTATCCACCCTGGTGAACCTGACTGAAATGATTCCATGATCACACTGATCAGCCCTCCAGAATATAAATCAAGGATGCAGGTAAGAATGGGTCCTGGGTCGAAAGACAGCAGTTAACATTCAGCAGTGTCATGTCTCTGTCTGTGAAAAACATATTTCTGAAGTCTTGAAGTGTTATTATTGTTTTGTTGTTGTTTTTAATGTACATTAGTGTTTTGTCTGCATGCATGTTGTATGAGGGTGTTGGAGCCCCTGGAACTGCAGTTACAGACAGTTGAGAGCTGCATGTAGGTGCTGAGAAATTTTACCCAGGTCCTTGGAAGAGCATCCAGTATTCTTTTTTTTTTTTTCCGAGACAGGGTTTTTCTGTCTAGCCCTCGCTGGCTGTCCTGGAACTCACTCTGTAGACTAGGCTGGCCTCGAGCTCAGAAATCCGCCTATCTCTGCCTCCCAAGTGCTGGGATTAAAGGCGTGTGCCACCACTGCCCGGCTTGCATCCAGTGTTCTTAACTGCTGAGCCATTTCTATGCCCATTTTAAAAATCATTTACCCTGGTAGCATCCCTGTTAGCTGAAAGTATGAACTGTTATTTTAAATTAAGATACTTCAAAGTGTTATGTTTAATTAAACTCACATGTTTTAAACACAATTTGAAACATAAATCCAGTGCTTATAAAAAAAAAAAACGGCCCTAAAGGGCAATTTCAGCCCCTCTCTCTCTCTCTCTCTCTCTCTCTCTCTCTCTCTCTCTCTCTCTCTCTCTCTCTCTCTCTCTCTCTCTCTCTCTCATTTCTGACTACAGACACAACATAACCAGCCACTTTTTTCTCCTGTCACTATGCCTTCCCCTTCCTGAGGGCCTACCTAAACTCTCAGACTGTGAGTCAAAATAAATCCTTGCTTTCTAAAGTCCTTCTAAAATTCTTTTTGGGGGTATCATGGCACCATAACAAGTCAAGTATCTAATATACAAGGTTTCCTATCTCTATTCATATTTTCCAGTATCCCTTGCAGCTATGTCTACATGTTACGTTTTGGCAAACAAATGGGAGGAAATCATATGTGGTGGACTTCTAAGAGCAGGGATGCATCCCCAACATATTCCTTCTGATATGCACTAGCCTATATAGGGATTCACCTTGGCTGTCTAGAGGATAATAAGTCAAAAGCAAGTATCTTTACTAGTGTGACATGCTGGATGGTAGAAAGCTCAAGGTATTAAATAGTGTTGCACTGTTCTACTGAAACAGTAAGGCTTCCCTGCCTCATACAGTTCTCTGGTAAGATGAGGAAATCTGAAAAGTCTGTCATTTGACAGTTACCAAAACAAGAATAAACATGGGTTTGTGTTAGTGGAAAGGTATGTCTGAAGGGTAACCCTTGCCTCTTTTAAGTTATCAACAAACACACCCTCTTTTATCTTCATGGTTCCTTCTCATCTCCCCCAGCTCCCCAGATCCAGTCATTTCAGAAACTTGTCTCCCTCCCCTCCATCAGAGACATACCACTGTTGCCTACTGAGCTGCAACACTCACTTAGTGAAGTCCTGTTAACTACTTGCTTTTCTTCCAGTTTTTGCATCCCTATCACCCATCTTCACAGTCCCACATCTACAACGCATTCTGAATAGCCTCTACATCTTGCTCCCATAATAAACAAAATCCCATTAAACAAAGACAGATAACCTGTCAGCATCATCACCTAGGTCAAAGTGAGTTGCTTCCTTCCCAAGTAGACAG
>JADRCC010578224.1:0-20316 GCA_019843855.1 Hylomyscus alleni
AAATATGGGATCTGATCAGACCAAGGGGAATGGACCACATCCTAGTGACAGGGGCCCATCAAGACCAAACAAGATGGTTTATCAGGAATGTCATTGGAGGGAACTATACAGAGGCGGAAGGAGCAGTCCATCAGGACTGAAATGAACTTGCCCGGCATGATGATACATACCTACAATCCCAACTCTTGAGAGGTGAGAGAAGGGCTATCTCAAGCTGAAGGACAGCCTGTGTTACATCATGAGTCCTAATGTCAACAATAAAAATGGAGTCATCTGTGTCAGTCCTTCCAACAGTAACTGAAGTGGGTCTTATGCATGGTGACATGTTAATGTAATTCTTCCCACCGGAACTCCGTCTCTGTAGCTCCCATTCACAGACCTATTCACAGGAAAGATGGCTCCCAAAGGATGTATTTAATTGCATGTCTTCTGGTTTTGTCTCTGAATTCTGCTTTACAGTAGTGTTTCTACCTTCAGCCTAAAACATCCAGATATTTCACTTATATGCTTCAAATATCAACATGTGTCCTTTCTGTGATGGTTACTGCGCACTGTCAACTTGACAGGGTCTGGACTCACCTACGAGAGATTATTTAGTTTAGCCCCCGGGCAAGCCTGGGGAAGGGAAGGAAGGGAAGATCCACCCTAAAACAAGGGCCAGTAGATGGCTCAGCTCATTGAGCCAAAGCACTTGCTGGCCACACCCGATGATCCAACACAGTCCATAGTACATGCAGCAGCAGAAGAGAACTGTCTGGCAAGAAGTCATTCCCTGGCCTCTCCTTGGATTCCTTCAGTACAGACAACCAATATGAGAACAATTATCTGCTATGCAGAGCTTGCATGTGGGAGTGGATCATCTCATAGGAACCAGATTGGGCCCTTGGCTCAAGAGTGATTATCAGACTAAGAATTTCTCCCAGAGTGCTTACAGGACCTGAGCTTAGATAGAGATGAGCAGACATACCTTGACTACTCAACAACACATACTTCCTCCCCCTGTCCCAACTCTTATTCATCTTACTATGGAGAACAATTACCACCCAAACAATGTTCTAACTGGGGCTTGCACACAGGGATCTAAGGAAACAATGTCTAAGACAATTATGTCTAAGACACCCTACCAATGGCACTGATCTCGGAGCCTCTGTCCCAGCTCTCCTCCAGCAACCATCACAGCTGCAGCCGCTGAGCACACCCCTTTTGGCAGAATAGTCAAATTCCATAAATGCCACCCTTTCTCTCGTCCCCTCCACATGCTGGAGGCGTCCCACAATGGACAGAATATTTCATTCACCCTCTGCTGGAGAACAATTTTTCTCAGAGAGAAACTGGATAGATAATTCTCAACCAGATGAGGGGTCTATTCATGACAATCTCAAGTGACAAATGACAAAGCTGTTCTCTGACTCATAATACTTCACATTTTTTTTTGAATCAGAATCTGTGTCACAAATTTAACCCCTTTATTCCCTGGTAGCACTTTTGAGGTCACCCATCATGCAATAACCTCTCTCTCCCCCCTCTCCCTCTCTCTCTCTCTTTCTCTCTCCCTCCCCACCCCACACCTTCAGCCAACAGAAATTCGTTAAGAAATACAAATAACAGTTATCAAACACTGAATGCCAACATCATGTTGGCTACAGAATGAAATTTTAATAACTGTTGTCCCTCAAGCACAGAATCGAAATGTGCTTGGAAACTGTCTTTAGTGGTTCTCTGGCTCCTTATCCAGGAATCTATAAATAGTGCCAAGCTAGGCTCTAAGCACCGAGCATGAACTAATTCTAGCAAGTTCAGAAAGTGGTGGTTTTTGCACACAACCGTAATAGTTCTCCTTTTCACTGAGACAAAGAGAGAGAAAGAGAGAAGGGGCAGGGAGATTGTTTTCCCTTTGCTGGCCCTCAGAATTCAGAAGTCTTTTGAAAATGCAAGCTTCTTAAGATAAGGTGAAGAAAGTCAAAAGCTACTGGGGTCAAGACTTTGAAAGTGGGTATATATGGCAGAAGCAGCAACTGCAATAATCCATGAGGGTGACAATATGCAGGAAGTCCAAGGTAAGCATGGCTCAGCTAAAGTGTCACCATCCGGAGGGCCCTCTCTTAGCACCAAAGGTCCTGGTGGGCACAGCTCACACGGTTCACCTTAATATACCATATAAAGAAACAAAGAGGCTGGCTTGAAGGGTGTGACAAAGACAGAAGTCTAGAGCAAGAGAGGAGCCACTAATTAAACAATGAAGGTCCCTTTTTGTTGTTTTGTTTTTTGTTTTCTCCTTGCTGCCATTTATATCTTCCACAGTACTCTGAGTATTCTCAATCCCGTAATTTACCCACTAATGAACTGATGATTTGAGCAATCGAGTTCACATTCAGATTCTTATGTTCAGTGTGCAAGTGAGGAGCTGCAGTTCAGGGTAGCATGGAGGTGACAGGATGCAGATGTCTCCTAGTGCCTCCTGGACCAGGAAGGTTGGCTTTTCAAGCCTCCAGAGACAAGTCAGAGCTCTGGACACTGCTGCTGTTTCCAGCTGGAGCACAGTCCCCTCCTTTGCCACCTATGCTTCTCCTCTTCTTCATCACAACAGCCACCACAGCTCCAGTGACGGCCACAGCTCCCAGGACAACCGGAACAGCAATGATCACCATGTTGGAGATGACGGAGGGAGGAGGATCCCATCTCAGGGTGAGAGGCCCTCATGGTACACATGGCAGGTATAATTCTGCTCCTTCCCAGAAGGCACCACCACAGCTGCCCACTTCTGGAAGGTTCCATCCCCTGAAGGCCTGGTCTCTACAAGCTCTATTTCTTGGATCCGTTCTTCCCCATCTAACTGCCAGGTCAGGGTGATGTCAGCAGGGTAGAAGCTCAGGGCCCAGCACCTCAGGGTGACATCACCTTCAGGTCTGGGGTGACAAGTCACACGTGTATTTGGGGGGTCTGAATGCAGAAGCCTCTCCTTCCCTTTTTCCAGGTATTTCTGCAGTAGCTCTTAACAGTTGTCTTTCAGGTGGCTTTCTGACTTGTGCTGAGAGATTTGAGCTACAGTACAGTGCTGGTCTCCGCTGTCCAGGAACTCAGGTCTTGATTCAGGGTGAGAAGATCCACGCTATCATAGGCGAATTGGTTGTACCAGCAAAGCAGGCGCCCATCTGGACCAACATCACAGCCTCGGAGACACTGTAGTGTGTAAGAATCCTCCATGCTCTTATTGTAAACACGAACCAGGGTCATCAGGTTCCTTTCAGACTGCTGTGCTTTAGTTCTGACTAGTCTGCTGCTCCCAATAATCTGCCCCCTTCTGTTCCACCCATGCCCTGCGGAGCTCAGTCCTTGGAGTCTCAGCATCTCTGTCGAAATGCACCAACTGTGTATTGTCCACGGACAACTATGATCCGTGGATCCTGGAGGCCAGGCCAGGGATCTCCACAGAAGTGGAGAAATATCGCAGCGAGTGTGGGCCCATAGGGGTCCAAGTTCAGGACAAGCGGGCGTCCAGCAACAGGAAAAGGGCGCAGAGCATGGCGGCTTTGGGGACCCAGAACCGGATCTTGGACACCTCTATAAAGCAGAGTGGCAGGGATTGGATAATCTCAGAACTCAACTTCAAACTATGGTCACGAATGGAAAACACCAGACAATCTTAATTTTAAAATCAACCAAATGACACAATCACTGGGTGTAGAATCTATTGTCCTAAACACATCATCTATTTTATGTTGGAAATTCTTCTGGTGGCAGACACCGCCACCAGGTCTGACAATTCCCGGCCTACATCCTGCAAGTCCCTTGTTCTCCGCCTTGCCAAGAAAACACACACACACACACACACACACACACACACACACACACACACACACAAAAACAAAACAAAACAAAACAAAACAAAATAAAACCGAAGGCCCTTACAAGCAAAAATTTGTGCTTTATTTATATTTAATTTAGCTAAAAATATTGCTAGACTGTAGGAGTCTTCAAGAGACAAGAGTAACTCTCTAACACAGGAAACCTGTGAGTTTTGGTTGCATAGAGGCTCTTAGAGTGTGTCCCCGTCAGTACTGTTCAGTACTCAGCCCTACATCCAAAGGAAGGAGCATGGGGAAGTCCTAGCAATCAGCATGGACACAGGGTTTCCTTGTCTGTCTGGGTACACAAGTGACAGATAGGCATTGAGGAGTGGCTGTTGCATGTCACCACAGCCTTCTGAAAAAGAGGCCTGTTATCTAGTGACTGCCAAGGCCAGAAACATATCTTACTGCAAAATGACTAAAGCATTCCTCCAAATGGCTGTGTGTGGATGTAGGCAGTGGGTACGTGCCATATTCAGAGAGAAAGGAAGCAATTGAATTGACCACCAGAGAATTACAAAATAATCCACAGCAAGTTAGCCTGTACTTAAAAAAAAAAAAAAAAAAAACCATTCTGCCCTCCTAAAGCTGTTTCATATATGCAGAGACCTGCTCTCAGAATTAAAGCTAAAACTTCTTTCCCTACCCATTGGCAGTCTGAGCCGGAGTGCTTTGTGCAAGCATTCACTAGGAATAAAACTCACAAATTTAACCCAGATCCCCAGGCTGTATTTATATCTAATCTCTTTGGCCCAGGAATGTCCTTTGTGGGTGGCCAGTAGCAAATAGATTTAAAGTCTATTATTCTGCTTTTTGTGGGAAACAACTTAATGTGTCTGCTGCATTTTAATCTAAGGATTATATGCTTAGCCTCTGGAAAATTCCTTTTAGAAACATCAATAAGGATCTTTTTAAGCATTTTTTTTAAATCAGCAGGCCCAATTATCATTTACACATTTATTGGTACTTAAGGCCCTGACATAAAAAGCCTTTAGCCCAAAAAGGGGAGGCAGCTGTTGCAGACTTAAGAAGGCCAGTATTCTACGGGGACCATCTAAACGGATACCATGCCTTGAAGTAGAGTCAGAATGACCCTTCACCCTGCAGGTGTGTTTGACCAAAGGCAGAAGCTGCAAATTCTAACTTCCTTCTGTTATTGGCTTATTTGGTTTGGTTTGGGTTTGGGTTTTTAAGATTTAAGATGGATTTCAAGTTAAATGAGCAAATGCATTTAATGCCTCTATTCAAAACCATTATTTCTTTTAAAAAGTCATAAATCTCTCAGGACAAAGATAGCAGGAACCAGATAGCAAAATTTTCAAATCGTTTTTAAAGGTAAAAATAAAGGCGGGGGGAAAAAAAACCAAGACATATCTTCGAATTTGTGGAGCCCCATTCTGCCTCAGAAACAGACATTCCAAAACCATCAGGCATATAGAATATCTAACATGAAAGATAAGAGGAGGAATACATGCAACTTGAAGCAAAAAAAATGGTGCAGAAAAATAACATTTCAAAAGGTAAAAAAGTTAATCTCAGAATATCTACTTAGTTTATGAGAACACTCGGGAGCTATCAGCAACAGAAAATCAAATAAAGCTGATAAATGAACAACTTTAGAAGGGCGCCAAGGAAAATGTAAGTTCTCCTTGGGAAGAGGTTTCAGAGACAAGTCAAACATCCTGCAGCAGGTCTAGAAGGAAGTTGAGTGAACAATGGGGGAAGCCCATATTACAGCACAGAACATAAACAATGAATGCGCGGCTCCTTCCTGGTGCTGTGAACTCCGTGCCTTCCTGTACTAAGGCCCTCCCAGGTGCAGACAGGGGCAGGGGCTTATTTGGCTTACAACGCCATGTTACTACACACAGCCCATCCCTGCAGGTAAGGACTCAAGATAAACAGCCACTTGACAAAGCAGCAGCAGAAAGTAAGAAACACATACTCTGTACTCGGCTAGGCAAGTCTCTCTTTAAACCAGACCAGCACTGGTGCAGATCACAATCATTGTGGATTTTCTTGCTTCAGTTAACCAACTAAAAAAAATCCTTCACAGGGAGGCCCACGGCCAACCAGAGCCCTCTTCCCAAGTGCTCCTAGTTTGTGTCACCTTGGTAAAGTCGTCATCACAGTGCTCTTTGGACATCAGCAAACAAAGAAAAAACAAACAAAAAAAAAAACAAAAAGCATGTCCGTACCACGGCTGGTGATCATTAAACCGACTGACTCTGCTGATTGCCTTCACAAATGAACTCAAAAGACACAATAGAAGACCCTGTAAAAAAGTGAGACTCTAGGTGCTAGTGTTCTCACAAGGACCCTGGATGCTGGGAGAAGGTGAGCAACGCCCTTCCTATCAGCAGCTCTGATTTCCAGCCAGGAACTCTACACCTAGGCAGGCAATCAATTATACACGAGCGTCACACTCTCAGGCATACAGCAGCTCAGAAGTCTTGCCTCCCTTCTGCAAACTGTTAGAAAGCTTGCAAAATTAGAAGATAAAAGAAGAAAAACTCAGAATATGGGCTAGGGGAAGGAGAAAAGCCAATCAGAGGCAGGATACAAGGACTACTCAGAACTGACCTGCTAGGACAGCAAACCCACAGCACCGCCCACAGCACAGTAAGGGATGGCTCTGGGTGGGAGTCCTTCAAGATGAAAGTAATATGTGTTAAAATACTGCCAGAATCCTCCTGTAGAAAGCTGTGGTTACTCATACATGTCTTTAAAAAGTCAATGATTTTTTTTTTTTAAATCAAGATAAAATGTAGCCAAGCTGTTATACAAGGTATTTGTGGAGCCTATGTACACAAAGCAAGATAAACTCCCAGGTAAGGAATAGCATAAAGGGACGGGACCCTTTAAAACAAACAAACAAAACAACAAAAACCTAAACTTTTAAAAGGAGACAATGTTGCATTCTACATCAAGCTTGATAACTTAGAAAATACATACTGTGTGCCTCGCCGTGAAACTTAGCACTGCTGTGCCAGAGACAGGAATCCCTGTAGAGTTAGTTGTATAAGCAAGTAGATAACGCCTGCTGCCATCGGATCTGCAGACCCTGGACTACAGGGAACACAGCATGCTCCGGGTGAGTTCCAGACTTACAAACTGCTCATGGTGGGAGGCTGGGAGTACAGACCAACTGAGCCTGCTGGGCACTGAACCTGGGTAACTCTCTCACTAGGACCACTTATTACACATCACTCTCTGTTACATCACGGGATATATTTTCAAAAAGTCAAATTCATGGAAACAGCAAAATGGTTGACCCCAGAGCTTAGGGGGCAGGCAAAGCCAGGAGTTGTGTGATGCGATTAATGTTTTACATAATCAAAGAAAACGAGGCTATCAACTTGGGGGTAGGGAGGACATTGAACGAGGACAGTAACTGGGGAGGAAGGAGAGAGAGGAAAGGATATAATTCTGTTTCAACTAAAAACATGTTTTAAGGTTTTAAAAGAGAAAATACCAAACAGGATAATCAATCAACCAAAGAGCTACCAGTGTTACCCAGCCCGTGGAGGCTAATGAGGTTATTTTGTTGCTGACATTACAGACCCTGAGGGTGACTCCACTTTCCCAGCTGAGAGGCACCCCAGGTCAACAGCAATGAAGAAATTGTTAATATGCTTTATTGTTACTTAGCTCTGGAGGAGCTGAGAGCAAAGTCGGGGAGAGTTAAATCTAAGTTAACTATGGTTCCCACGGGCATTTGGTAAGTTCAGGATCTGTCTACAGAATTAGAAGTTAATCCATTTACCCTCTGAGTACATGTACATTTGGAATGTAGTTATGATCATAAAAGCAGGTGTTGAAATCAATATTCAAACATTACCACCTCCTCCTATTAAAGAGACAATAACAAAGGAGTGTTTGGATGTGAGGCAATAGAGTGAGACTCATCTGAAATCCCTGACAGTATCTCATTGTTAATGATCTCTTGTCAAAAGGAAGACTAAGATAATAATAACAACAACAACAACCACACACACAGGCCAAGGCACAGCTCACTCAAGGGATATGTGAGCTCCCCCACATACCAGGCAGTTGCTGTCAGTGGAAACTGTACCGTAGGGCAGCGTCATGAAGGGAACAGGGAGTCTGGTCATGAAATAAGCTTTGTAAAAACTGATTAACACCACTTTTTCCTTCAAAGCATTACATGGAGAGCTAAAACTGTTTTCCACCAAGTTCTTCTTTGCTTTGATAGCTACAGAAGTGGGAGCTGCCTTATAAATTACCAACAGTAATACTTCCACTTCCAGAGTCTTGAGTTTGCAGTAAATATAAAGAAATCATTGTTGTTGTCCTCAAAACACAACATGACCCTCCCTAATGTCTAAGACCCAAGAGTGAGCCTCCTACAGTACAAAGGGAAAATTCTCAGCAATTGTGGGAAAATATTCTTAATAGGGAAACAGTGACTCCCTCTAGACAGAGCTGGCTAAAAGCCGGAGAAACAGTAAGGCAGTCCAGACCTGAGGCGGTTAGCACAGCTCACATCCTACTGACACATCTGAATCCCACCCCAACCCAAAAGGGTGTTTGTCATCTACTGCTCTGATTTGAGAAAATAAGCGACCAACCTTTCTGAGTGAATGCCAACCCTAGATGTGCCTGGGCATCCCTACTCGAGTACATTTCCACCAGGTGGAGCGACATCTGAACAACATGAAGAAAGCTCAACTCGGTAGAGTAAATAACAACACTGGCCTTTGGAAACAAAGGCACGTCTATAAGCCCGTCTACTTTGTAGGGTCTTCATCTTTGCTTCCTCCATGAATTATTAACTCAAATGCCCTGCAGTCAACTCAAAGGCAAGACTTGACAATATTGACCCTTACAGGCCACATGAGAGGACGTCCACACAGTACAGAGGATAGAGAGCATAGCAAACAGCAGGTACTGTCAGAGGCGCCCCATAAATACCCAGGCATTAGGACTTCCCAGAACCTTGAGGGGTAAAAACCTTTGTCCCTATTGAACCGTTAGAGAAATGGACACAAAGAGGTTGTGCAACAAGTCAAGCTCATGCAGCCAGACCTCCGTACAATTCAGTCATGCCCTAATATATCTTTCTCTCAGTTCAAACGAAAGAATATACCTCAATGTCTTGCAAACCGTAAAATGCACGTTAATTACCATTATCACAACTAGTGAACCTGCCAGTACCGAATTCTTCCTGGTAACTAACCTTCCTGGTAACCAGCTTTCTGTGTCCGTAAAGGCAACAACCATTAACCTACTGACGGTCCATCTGTACTTCCACTCCACCTAAGGACATGTTCCCCTCAGGCTCTAGAACTGAAGCACATGACCAGGACAGTTAACCACGTAGAGGCTAGTCACACACACACACACACACACACACACACACACACACACACACACATACCCGGCACCCCACCCCACCCCCGGGTCTCACAGCAGACACACATGAAGTCCTAGCCCCAAAGGCCATTTCCTCACACAAACTTGAAGCTGCCTGCAGGTCTCCACTCACACAAGCACACAGCCACGAAGGATTCTCATAACATCCCTTAGATCCACAGCCAGCGCCCTCTTTGTGGGAGATTCATCCCTGGGCTCAATTACCTGCACACCAAGTGGGTAGTTTGAATTGGGTTTTCTGTCACTTTCAGCCAAAAGAATCACCTTGATACTTTCTAAAGCACATTTTGTTCTATTGAGCTACACTGAACTTCAGAACTTTCTCTTTTTTGAAAATAAATCTTGAGGCAGTAACAAAGTAAATTTTAACTAGATTGGGCTTGCGAAGTCAACCCTCCTAAGGATCGCATTCTTGGCGAGATAACGCCACACAGTACAGAACAGGCCAATTTTTCTTCTGCCACAGAACAAGTGATTTTTACCTCTCAGCTTTTATTTTTCTTCAGGAAATGATATTTTAGACTGGGCCAGTGGTACAAGCCTGTAATCTCAGTTACTTAGGATTCTGAGAAAAAAGGACCAAAAATTCAAAGCCAGGTGAAGGTTAGGGTTAGGTTTATTTGTTTATTTTATGTGTATGAGTAGACTATAGCTATACCAGAAGAGGGCATCAGATCCCATTACAGATGGCTGTGAGTCACCATGTGGTTGCTGGGATTTGAACTCAGGGCCTCTGGAAGAGGAGTCAATGCTCTTAACCACTGAGCTACCTTTCCAGCCCTAGGGGGAAGAATTTTAGCAACAGGGCTGTCTAGTTTACAGTCCTTGAAGGTCAAAAGCATGACACCAATTTCTGCTCAGTTATGGTGGGTGTTTGTGCAGAGCAGTGTCAACAATGGCACAGCACAAGCAGCGTGTTGAATGATGCGACAGAGGAGAGAAAGAAACTCGCATCCTTAATAAGCTAACCAGGGTCTCATGAACTGTACTTATTTCTTCAGAGGGCAGCACCTAACAGGCCTCCTCTCTATGTAGTAAGACCTCCCTCCTCTCAGCACAGCATTCCACAAGTCTCCAGGATGCAAACCTCTGGGAAACAAATGATAACTCCTGAAGACCTTCAACTACACTCAAGTTTGACAACAGAAAAAACCAGTGTGGATTTTACCTCACAAGCTCACTACTATTCACAAACCATCCTCCGGGGTTCCTTCAGAAGTCTTGAGAGTCAGAGGCAAGCAAGCACTGTTGCCCACCTCTGCCCCCGTCTCCAAGTAGGGTAAAATGCATTTTACTTGTGGTCGGGTGGCTCCAGAGGTGACAGAGGGCATCACTGAGAGCTTTATGCTTTATGGCTCCCTCGGATTTAGCACACCACTAAATAATTACAACTACAACATCCGAGTAAACACCCAGGCTGGCTTCCTGAAAGATCTCTTAGTCTGAAAAAAGGAACTGTAGCCTGTGTAGTCTATGGAGGCTCACTGACATAATCCTCGCTGGTCTGAGACTGACAGTCATGGGTGGTGAGAGGACAGACCATGAAAGCCCAAGTGTCCACCCATAAAACACACGAAAGCACTTATAAAAACTGCTAACTAGGTTACAATGATATTTCTTAGAGAAATATAAAAGCCATTATTTTGTGTTCCTGGCAGCAACGTCTGCGGACTCCTAATAAACATAAATAATCATGCATGACCTTGAACCAGGAAGAAGTAGTCCAACAGACTGATTGGTTGTTCTGCATTCCACACAGTGTTATCTTGGTTTGTTATGATTGCAGAGGCCCACTGCTGTGATAAGCAGGCCCAGAACTTCCCTCCCTCTCTCAGGCCAGCAGCCTTCACGCGGCCTAGAATGGCTGCCCAAATAGTCTGAGTCTTAAAGCTGGAAGAACTGGTTTATGTCACACTACACAGTCTTCCCACTAAGGTAGTCACTAGATTGTGTAGAGCAACTACATATCAACTTTATAAAACTAATTGGCACTTGCTATATTAATTTTAAGTTGAGAAACTGACAGTTTTATTTCCATACTATATTTTTGTTACACATCATAGAAAACACAAACCCAGAATGGAACTTTTAAATTCTCAAGCACCTCTTAAAAAGTGCACAAACTTTATCTGATTATCATCATTTTGTACATAAAGGATGGTGGCATTTTAAATATTGTTAGATAGATATGTAAACAAACTTGATGAGCCTGGATTCTTCTATGACCACATAGATTTTCTTTACTACATCTGTGCTTTAATGACATAAAACAGGAGCTGGTAATCATTTTGAAAAAAAAAAAAAAGACCATAAATATTTTCAGCTCATATGATCATTTATTTGTTGCAGCTACTTAACCTGGTTTCTACTGTTACATAACACAATTTGTAAGCAAATCAGCATGACCGTATTTGAATAAAACTTTATTTAAAGAAACAATTTGGGGGGCTGGTGAAATGGCTCAGTGGGGAAGAGCACCAACTGCTCTTCCAAAGGTCCTGAGTTCAAATCTCAGCAACCACATGGTGACTCACAACCACCCATAATGAGATCTGACACCCTCTTCTGGGGCGTCTAAAGACAGCTACAGTGTACTTATTTATATAACACTAAATAAATATTTGGGCCAGAGCAAGCAGGGACTGAGCAAGCAGTGTCTACCAGAGAAAGCGGGGCTGAACAGAGTGAGCAAAAGTCCTAAAAGTTAATTCCCAACAACCAGATGAAGGTTTACAACTATCTGTACAGCTATAGTGTGTACTCATATACATAAAATAAATAAAGCTTTAAAAAACCAACCAAACAAACAAACAATTGGCAATAAAAACACCATTTTCCCATAGAAAATACTTTCTTACAATATATTCTTCTAGCCCTTAAACAGCTTCTAAACTGAGCCAGATATACTTGGTTAGGGATATATACTCAAATCTCCACAGTGCCAACTGCCTGTAATTGCAGCCCTGTTACCAGCTTGGTCTATGAATGCCTTTGAATTTACTTTCTGAACTCTAGCGTTCAACTACTCTGTGTCCACAACTGTGACGCCATAAGCACAACACTGACTCACAGGTACAAGGCACAGCCGATGTTCTCTTCCTCTTAACACCTCACAGCAGCCCCCACTAAGCTTTTAACTGTTCATTCACCGATGGCCTGTTTGAGAGTCTGCATTCTGCCTGGGGATGCTGCCGAGTAACAGAGGCAGAGGAGGGCACAGAGAACAGTGCCAGCAGAGAAGAGCAGAGAGTCACAGGAGCAGCCGGAGTCACTGCAGGACTGAAGAAATCACACAGAGCTCCGTGTGCCTGCATCTTCCATCAAGTCAGGACTTCTTCACCAACAGCAGCAGCTGGGCCAAGGCTGGATGTCCCACTGCTACTCCACTAGAGCCATGGTAAAGATAAACCTCTCTCAATCTCCACTTCTGTGGAGGGTGGCCTGGATGAGCAAGCCCCTTAAAATGATCCATATCTGCTAGAATAAATCCATCATAGTGTTTCCTCACAGTGGAATGCCTGATAGCAGTGAGAATGGGCATTCTACAACCGTAGGCAACAATAGGAGTAGTAGATGGCTTAGTGACAAAATATACTAAAACATAATCTCTCTTTCTCTCTCTCTCTCTCTCTCTCTCTCATACATTAAACAAAGGAAAAACGTATTTATGCTGCTACAAATCAAGGGAGCAATATAGTTCTACTAAAAGGGAGATTTTCTTTTTTAATCTGAGTGCTAGTCATACATGTATATTTGGTTTGCAACGTTACCTTGAGCTAAGTAATTATTTATTTTTTTTAAGATTTATTTATTTTTACTTATTTATGTGAGTACACTGTAGCTGTCTTCAGACACACCAGAGGAATGCATCGGACCCCATTTCAGACGGTCCCGAGCCACCATGTGAGTCTCAGAACTGAACTCAGGACCTCTGGAAGAGCAGTCAGTGCTCTTAACCGCTGAGCCATCTCTCCAGCCCTGAGCTAAGTATTTATAATGCATGTAGTTATTAAAAGCCTGGGATTCAGAACAGCCAATAGCTACCCTACACGGGATAACAATTCCTGTAATCAGCTCTGATGCTTAATGACTTGTAACTACAATCACTATAGAATTATAAAGTTCAACAAGCCTTTCAGTAAAATTTCTAGCTTGGATTCATGTCTAGCCTCTGTGGTGTTTACTTTAACGTTGTTAACTTCAGTTTTACATGGCCACTCATGATCTTTCCATGTTCTCCTACAGATATGGATTTTTTTTCCCTTAATTTACCAACATTTGATCATGCAGATCACAGAGACTGCTTACTCGTGAAGGCTCATTAGGAGGAGGGTTGTTCCCATCTGATCCACGCATCCAACCAACCAATTGTCAGTCAAGGTGGGCGGGCAGCTTACAGGAAAAGGATTAAGCACAGATGTCTGTCTAATGCAGGGCCAGTACCACTCCTCTTTATACACGTGATTCTTGTCAGCCCAATTCAGACTGCTTAGCTGCCTACTAGTTAGCTATAGTTAAAATCTTTTTATTTCTGTAAATTATGAAGGGAAATTTCTGTTACACTTTGTGTTTATTTATGTGATCTGGTGTCACATAATTTATGAGTGTTCTGAAGTGCCACTCATGGGAGACTGTTATTATTTTTAGAAGCCCTAAACATTTAGGAGAAAATGCCATGATATTTGTAACGTATTCCCATGTGTTTCAACAAAAATAATCAAAATATTTTTTAAGGGGACAAACCTACTCAAACAGGGGAAAAAAAAACCTAACAAAATGCTAACAACATTCAAATGTGGGTGCTGGGCACACCATCCGTTCTGTCCACTCTTCAGCAGGCTTGAGAATACTTCCTAGGATAAAGCTGCAGACAAGTGTCTACTCACCTTCTGAGTGGGTGGCTACCTTCTAAATAGAATCAAATGGCGAGATCTGTCCTCAGGCACCGCTCACCCTGCCTGCCTTCACCCTGCAAGCAACAGCAAGCGATGAGTTAGCCTCAAGGAACTGTATGAAGACAACGTCCTTTCAGTGGATGGACTTAATATATGGCAAGAGATGAGATGAAAATATTACTATAACTTTAAAAAAACAGGGGGAAATATGGAAAAAGATCCCATATTGACTATATTCCAGCCTCCCTCACTCTAGCTTGGAATCCAGCAACCTCACCGTGAACTTCTTTTTCCTCCTCTCTCTCTGTCTTCATTTTAAGGTATTCTTGACAAAAACTGCCTTGATTAGGACATAGAGTGACCTTTTGTTTGTTTGTTTGTTTGTTTTGAGACAGGGTTTTTCTGTGTAACCCTGGCTGTCCTGGAACTCACTCTGTAGACCAGGTTAGCCTCAAATTCAGAAATCCGCCTGCCTCTGCCTCCCAAGTGCTGGAACTAAAGGCGTACACCACCACTGCCCAGCTAATTACCTTCTCTTATTACTTGTTTTGAGCCATGTCTGCCTACGGAGCTGAGGCTGGCTCGTTCCTCTGGACCCTCCCAGCCTGTATTCAGAGTGCCAGAGTTACAGGTACCAGCTACCCACACTTGGCTACTAGTTATTAAATATGGCCATCATGCCCATTCTTCAGGCTTTCTGAATATCAGTGTCATGGTGAGTTTCTCTTCATATGAAACCATTTCTAGACAGTGTCATGGCCCAAACATGCTGAACTCAGCGCAAGCTCAAAAGAGACCGAGCTGTAAGGGCCTGGGCCTCCTTTTGACCTTGAATTTCTGAGATCATATATATCAGGCTTTTTTTTTTTTTTTTTTTTTTTTTTTTTAATCAGCAACCACAGTGAAACTTCAGGTCTTCCTCAATTCCTCTGAGGCAAAGACAGTCAGAGGCAGCCCAGCCTAAGTCCAACTATATGACCCCAGCCAGGCAGCTGGGTGAGACCTAAGCCACACTCAAATTGTTACCACAGGCCTTCTGTTTGGAGGTCCCTAATCCATCCAATCCTCCCCTCTAGTTCCAAGTGAGTTTACCAACCCCTCTCTAGAGAAAGCAGCTAAGAGCCAAAGAAGGTGTCTAACAAAGAAACTCAAGTAGAAAATAACGGAAGTTAAATCCCTAGTTAAGTCTTTCGACTTCTGAATCAGAGTTTGTCTCACAACACACGATTTGCTCTGCCCCAGAGATGATGATGCTCGTCCAAAAAGCAGCCCAGAGCCAGAAGGCCAAACATCTCTCACCTGAGGGAGCACACGGGCGTGTGCTACAACATGTTTCCTAAGAGAAGACATCCACAATCATGCTTAATAGTACCATTAATCCTGTAATCACCACAATTACTATAATTACTACTAATAATTATACATCCTTGTAGACACAATAACCTTCGAGTATTTTTGGCATTTTATACATATAGTTCATTTTCCTCCCTTTTCTCAAAAGAGTCTGCCTAACTGAAGTAAATACCAAGCATCACGCAGAACACTGGTCACTTCTGTCTTTGCCGCAATAAGGAAGACCTTGTTGGTGGACTCTCCTTTTCACACAACGGAAATGGTGCTGCAATACAACAGCACAGGCTCAGCCCCACAAATGAAGCCCAGAAGCAGAGGGAAGAACACAAACTCTCCGTGCACTGGTGGCAACGGCCTCTCCATCCAGAAAGGGCCTCTGCCTCTCTGCTAAGCAGATGTCTGCACACACAGAGGCTTTGGGTGTGATGCCTAACTGGTGAGCAAAGGCTGGGCGAGGGTTCGCAGTCCTGCCCTCTTCACTAATTAGCTTAAGAAGTGAGAGATGCTCTCCCAGCTAGACATTCTCCTCACCTGCAGCTTACACTGCCTTCCAGAGATGTTGGGATGCACAAAGGAGACTCACAAACTGGGGCACTTGGACCCCCAGGAATATTCTCTGTGTAAGCAGCTGCTTCTACAGCCACCCAAAACTACGGGGGAAATACTGGTTTGGTTCATCCCCTTCCATGCCGAATAACACTTCTGTGTGCAACTGCTACAATACTGGGGGAGTGCCTGAGAGATGCTTCAAATGTTACACGAAGACTCTGCAGCTCACATCTTATCCTGTGTCTGGAGGGGAGCTGGCTGCCAGAACATGAAGACACTCAGGAAGCGGAATAAGAGTAGGGCATATAGCTCAATAGGTAAAACACCCACCATGCAAGCATGAAGACCTGAGTTCAAAACCCCAGGTTCCATGTAATAAAGCCAGAAGCAGCAGGCACGTCTGCCATCCCAGTGACCCTGGTAAGATGAGTGATACAAGCTAATGACCAGCCAGGATGCACAGAAGTGAATAAGAAAGAAACCCAGTCCCAGGAAGGTGAGGACACATATGGATTGTTCTTTGACTTCCCACAGTATATTCCCCACCACCACCTCTCTCTCTCAGACACACACACACACACACACACACACACACACACACACACAACCAAAGAAGCTCTGCAGAGAGGGACACATTTTTGATAAAATATACTTCCTCAAACCAGTGAGGAAAAGAGAAAAACCAGTGAGAAGCAACCACACAGGTGTGCCATTATAGAGGCAGATCCCTCAGCACCATGCGACTAGTCTGCACCGCAACTCTACAAGACTCCAAGTCAAAACCATCCAGCTAAGCCATTGCCACACTCCTGACTCCCATACAGAAGCTGTGAGATCATGCTTGGGGTTTAGCGAAAGCTCCGAGGCTCCTGTCACACTGCAGAGAGCACTGTAACAGAACAGGTATGATGTAGGCGTCTGTTCGGGAGACCGTGTGTGTACTGACTGGCTGCCTTTTCTCTGCTCATTCTTCAGCACCTTCCCAACACAGAGATGCATCACTAGACTGAGTTTTGAACCAATCATTTGTTTGTTTCTCTCTATGGTCTCACCACATATGCATTCTCAATGTGCCATTGTGTTGTGCCTAAGTTAAGCCCAATGTAAAGGAAACACATTGTATATATTCTTCTGAGACTTCCTCTTCCTTCACATTTTTTTGATGCTAAGATTCCCCCGTTGACTCACGTGGATGCGGCTCATTCCCTCCCCCCCCACCCTTCCACATTTTTCATTGTGTGAAGAGGCTCACAATTTCCGAGTCTATTCTACTGCTGAGGATCCTGGGAGTTTTCAATTTTCAGCTGTAGTGAATAATGCTGCCGTAATATTCTGGCACTTGTCCCCTGGTACATGTGGCAAGTTTCTGCAGGCTCTACCTAGGGAAAGATGGCAAGGCTAGTGGCCTGCACAAGTTCACTCCTCTAAGGAAAGCCAAATTGCTTTCCAAAGCGTTTGTGTACAAGGGACTCTAGTTGCCTTTCCAAGCTCGCTCTAAGTAAGAGGCATGCTTGTTTTGCTAATTGCAGGGAAAGCTTTCAACCAACAAAAGGGAAAGCTTTCCTTGTGGCCACAACACTGCTGCAAACAGACAGTATTCCAGAGCAGTGACCCAGACAGATGGAGCATATTAGTCACAGGACACTGTAGACTTGAGATGGAGACGAGCCAGTACTACGCACTGACCACGGCGGTAAGGACACTTCCAGACGCAGTGCCTGTTTTCTTTCTGATGGATTCACAGTGCGCTCCTACCTTATTTCTGTTATGATAAAGGGGCGGGGTTGAACTTGCTCACAACAGCCAAATTCAAAACTAAAGTTGAGGGACTATGAAACAGTTCTTCTACCAGAGAACAGCCTTTGTTTTTCATATTTTCACCTGTAAGATTGAACTACTGTATACTGCAATCAAGTTCCTTTTAGTGCTTCTATTAAAAATTAAATATTTTCTATAAAAGATGTCCTTTGCAGAGTTAGTTGGTCCAATTTCTTAGGTGGAAATGGCAACTTTATATAATAATCTGCATTTCTAGTAAAAATAAGATCACAAACTCTTTTGGCATTAAATACAAGTAATGAGAAATTCTTTCCCCAGGTGATGGTGGCAAACCCCTTTAATCAATCCCAGCATGTTGGAAGGAGGCAGAGGCAGGCAGATCTCTGAGTTCAAGTCCAGCCTGATCTTCAGAGCTAGTTCCAGGACAGTGCTACATAGGGAAACCCTGTCTCAACACCCCCTCCATGCAGCACCCCCCCCCAAAAAAAGTTCCTTCAATTTGGCCAGGAAAGTATTTTTATACAAGCCAAGAAGTCTCAAAAACACCGAACTAAAATGTTACCTAATGGGACCATTTGAATTCAATCTCTCAATAATTGGTATTTATCGCTTTAAAATCATTTATCTTGGAGCTAGAGAGACAGCTTGGCAGCTAAGAGCACTGGCTGCTCTTCCAGAAAACCCAGGTTCAATTCCCAGCATGCACATGGAGGTTTACAACGGACTGTAACTCCATCTACATCATTTCAAATGGAACAGAGCTATTTTGTCCTAGACAAGATCCTAAGAAAGCTGGCCAGAATAGTAGAGGCTGTCAAAGAAAATGGCAGGGGCAACACTTGAAACTCACCTAGAAGTTCAAAGTCCATCTTCTTTCTAGAGTGGACGCTCTAGACCAGCAGATCTCAGTCTTCCGAACGCTGCCACCCTTTAGCACAGTTCCTCACGTTGGAGGACCACCAACCACAGAATTATTTTCACTGCTACTTTACAACTGTAATTTTGCTAGTGTTAAGAACTGTAATACAAATAACTGATATGCAAGATATCCGATCTGCAACCCTGGTGAAAGAGTCAACGCCTCACTCCCCAAAAGGGGCGGAGACTCAGGTTGAGAAACCCTAATCTAGCTGATGAACTAGCACCTAAGCTTGGGACTTGGTAGGCAAGTGCTGACTGTGCCTGAGAATGGTCTCCATAAAGGAAACACAGAGTCGCGTGAAGATGCTCTGGTCTTCCTGGCAAGGAGAAGAGCCCAGCTCCAGTACTACACGGGTCTATCCTGTCAGGCAAATGTCCTCTAGCACCTGAGATCTCCATCTACAAAATGCAGATATTTTATTTCAAGAGGTTATCGCCAGGATTAATGAGATCAACACAAAACTGCATTTGACCCATAGTAGGGCATCATACAGATACATCTAACAATGAAAAGTAAAGAGAAAAGATTCTCCAGCTACTTAGCAGAAAAAGCAGGGAGGTGATTTTAAACAAAATCTCATTCTTCACATGAAAGTCTGGATAAAATTTTGACAGTCATACATGTATCTAATGGTTTTTTTACTAATTCCAAGACTTCCCAGTTCTGGGGCTGGAGAGATGTTTCAGCAATTAAGAGTTCTTGCTGCTCTTAATTCAAAGTAGAGGAATTAGGTCCCGGCCCCCACATGGAGCCTCCCAACAGCCTGTCAACTCCAGTTCCAGATCTAATGAGCTCTTCCGGCCTCCACAGACACCTGCACACACATGTCCATACACACATACAGACACAGACACACAAATAATAGTTAATAAAGTCTTCAAAAGAAAAGTGGCTTCCTCTTTCCATACTCTCCTGAACAGAATAACCTTGCCAACTAGATCAACCTTTTAGAACGTTAGTAAGCATTACACATTTTCATGCAAACACTGGAACTGAAAGGGCTCAAGTAAAACACTTGGCTCCTTTTAACTTTCTAGATCAGAGAAGTCTTAATCACTCATTTAAAATAGCAGGGTTTGTTTTTTTTTTAAACTATATTTGTTTCCTGAAAATCATTCTAAACTATCTGGCCAATGAAGAACCACTCTTGATTAAACATCCATTACAGTGAATGGCAAAATGAACTCTGGCAACACTGGATAAAGCACTGTTCAAGGAGGTGAGCTCAGCTCCTAACGGCACCTTTGTGCCGTACGTAAGCGGTATTTTACATAGGAAATATGAACTTTGGAACAGAGTGTCCACGTTAGTGCCTAGGAGTCGCCATGGTAACTGATCCTGTTTGTACGTTGAGGAAGAACAGAGCAGCAGTAGCAGCTACGAGATAGGGATTGTAGTTCTACCTTGCAAAACTGGAGTGCTCCAATCATTCCTGAGCCACTGACGCTGGTCTGAGAAAGCCTGAGCCATGTGTTTGCTCTGGTATGTGACACAGAGGGAGCAAATGCCTACCAAGGGGCCATTTTTCAAAACAAATAACGAGAAAGAACAGAAACTACCTCAGAACAGTCTG
>JADRCC010578227.1:0-11151 GCA_019843855.1 Hylomyscus alleni
ATTTCCTGCAACAGAACTATTCCCAGCTTTTGGAAAAAGTGCCAAATTTATTTCCAAAGTGGTTGTACAAGTTTGCACTCCCACCAGCAATGGAGGAGTGCTCCGCTTGCTCCACATCCTTCTTAGCATGTGCTATCACTTTGAGTGTTTGATTTTAGCCATTCTGTTGAGTATAAGACGGAATCTCAGTGTGGTTTTGATTTGCATTTTCCTGATGACTAAGGACTTTGAACATTTCTTTAAGTGCTTCTCTGGCCATTCCAGGTTCCTCTGTTGAGAATTCTCTGTTTAGTTCTGTACCCTAGTTTTTAATTGGATTTTTAGATTGTTGGTGTTTTTGTTCTTGAGTTCTTTATTTATTTTGAATATTAGCCTCCTATCAGATGGAAGGATGATGAGCTGCTGTTTTGTTCTATTGACTGTGTCTTTGTCTACAGAAGCTTTTCATTTTTATGAGGTCCTATTTATCAAGTTGATCTTATAGTCTGAACCATTGCTGTTTGGTTCAGGAAGTTGTCTCTTGTACCAGTGAGTTCAAAGGTATTCCCTATTTTCTGTTCTGTTAGATTTAGTGTATCTGGTTTTATGTTGAGCTCTTTGATCCACTTGGATGTGAGTTATGTGCAGGGTGATAGATAGATATAGGTGTACTTGCATCCAGTTAGATCAGCACCATTTGTCAAAGATGCTTTCTTTTTTCCATTGTATGGTTTTGACTTCTTTGTCAAAAATCAAGTATCCATGTGCTCCACTATGTTCATAAGCAGCCTTACTCGAAATAGACAGAAGCTGGAAACAACCCAGATGCCCTTAACTGAAGAATGGATACAGAAATATGCTTCATTTACACTGTCCAGCTACTAAAAATGATATTGAAAGAAGGTTATCCAATTACTAGACCAATTTGGAATCCATTAGATGGGCAGGCACTGAAAACTGGCACTACTACTGATACTATGTTGTGCTTGCAGACAGGAGAGGCTTTACCAGCAGTTGACTGAGACAGATGCAAATACTTACAGGCAACTATTGAAGTGAGGTTGGAGACTCCTGTGAAAGAGTTAGGGGAAGGACTGAAGGAGCTGAAGGGGATTGCAACCCCATAGGAAGAACAATTGCATTCCAGAGACTAAGACATCAACAAAAGAACATGTATGGCCTGTAGCAGAGGACTGCCTTGTCTAGCCTCAGTGAGAGAGGATGCACCTAATTCTGTAGAAACCAGATGCTCCAGGGAAGTGGGATACTGAAGGCAGGGGTCAGGTGGATATGTGTGGGTGAGGTGAGGATGGGTTGGAGGGTGAGTGGAGTAAGGTGTGGGGATGGCAGGTGGGGGGAGTACCCTTTCAGAGGCAAAAAGGAGGGGGGATAGGGAAAAGAATTACTGAGGGAGGATCAGGAAGGGGGGCAACATTTGGAATGTAAATAAATAAAGCAAATGTTAAAAAGCCAAGTGTCCATAGGTGTGTCGGCTTATTTCTGGGTCTTCAATTTGATTCCACTCATCAACCTACCTGTTTCTATACCAATACCACTGAATTTTTATTACTATTGCTTTGTAGTACAGTTTAAGGCCTGGGATTGGTGAAGCCTCCAGAAGTTCTTTATTGTTTAGGATTGCTTTATCTATCCTGAGTTTTTTGTCTTTCCGTAGGAAGTTTAGAATTGCTCTTTCAAAGTCTGTAATGAATTGTATTGGAATTTTTTTTTTATGGGAATTGCATTGAATGTATAGATTGTTCTTGGTAAGATGGCTGGAGATATGGCTTAGCTGTTAAAGCTAGGCTCCCAACCCAAAATAAAAGACCTTAGCTGATTTTAAGCCTATGGCTGTGTCTTGTAGGATTTAGTGTCCTGATTTTACAAGTAGCTTATTCTCTCCTTCCAAGTGGCTCTTCCAAGATGACTGAACCTTCCAATGTAGGCAAAACACCGAGATAATCCACAAAGACGACTATAGGAGATAAGCAAACCAACACAATTTGTAAGACTAAAGCCTTGGAAGCACAGAACAATAAGACATCTGGTCTTATTGAGCATAAAGCCACTACTATATTCAAACAAACGGAAACAGTCCAACTGCTAGGTGAATAAATCAAAGCCCATAAAACCCACCAAAGACTTCAAAGAAAAGACAGAAAAGTAGATCAATGAAGTAAAGAAGTTCAGGAAATGGAGGAAATGCCAATAATTTAGATGAGAAAGTCATACAATGGCTGAGAAATTCTGCACGGACAGTGATATTCTGGTAAAAGCACAGAAACGTTAGAAAGGAAAAGTCCATTAAATTAAAAAAAAATTATAGAAAACACATACTGTAGATTAGACCAAGCAGAAAGAGACAATCAGGTTTGGAGGACAAGACTGGGAAAATTCTACACTGGAGCACAGTAAAGAGTAAAGAAATACAATTACAACTAGTGTATTCTTGTATGTGCTACAGGGACCAAACCTAAGACCACAGAGGAGAGAAGAAAGAGCTGAGACAAAAACTAAAGATATGATATTTCAACGCAATTGCAATTGATGTGGTGTACATATCTTTAATATCAGGTGGAGACAGGAAGACAAGTGGAGATCTTCATGATCTAGGCCAACCCAACAGTCAGGGCCAAAGAGTGGTCATGCCTCAAATATTTTTTTCAGTGAAATTGTAGCAAAATTTTTCCCACTTTGGAAACAGAAATAAATATCCAAGCACTTAAAGACATGACCAGAAAATAACCCTTCATGAGAAATTATAGGCAAGATACTGAAAGCACAAAACAAAGCAAAACAAAACAAAAAATATCAAAATCTGTAAGAAAAAATTGCTAACTCACTTATAAAAGTAAGGACATCAGAATAACATTAGACCTTTCATCAGAAATCTAAAAGCTAGAAAATTGTATAATTATGTTTCAAGCCTTTGAAATGAGGAATGACCAACTATGACCACTGTATCCGGAAAAATGTTTTTAAATTTGTTGAAGAAATGAGGAAATTTCAAGACAAGCACAAAATGGGACAGTATTTGTAAACCTAATTAAAAACTAAAAGAACACTAAACACAGAAATATAAGGGGTAGTCTCAATCAACATGGTGTGGGAAGGGACAAATTTTATGAAAAAATTAAAATGAAGGAAGGAGAACCAACAATATATCAAATTTAATGTTTTATCCAAAAACTGTGAACCTCTAGTAGATAATGGGAGGAAGAAGTAAAGCAAATGAATGAACAAACAATCAAAAGGACAACAATCCAATCAACCAAGAAAGCAACCATCAAAATTACTGTAATTATAAAGTCTCCCTTAATAATAATTTTAGATATAAACTGATTTAACCGTTCTGCTAAAACATGCAGCTGACTGGATTAAAAGTTAGATCTAGATCTTGAGTGATGGTTCAGTAGATAAAAGGCTCATGCTACATAAACCAAATGACCTGAGTTCTAACCCCAGAACCCACATACATTTAGAAAGATAGACTCAACTACACATAGCTGTCCTGTGACCTTCTTCATGTGGATTGCTTGGCATGCATGGATCTCTCTCTCTCTCTCTCTCTCTCTCTCTTTCTCTCTCTCTGTGTGTGTGTGTGTGTGTGTATGTGTCTGTCTTTTTCTCTGATACACACACATACTTAAAACACACATACTTGCCGGGCAGTGGTGGTGCATGCCTTTAATCTCAGCACTTAGGAGGCAGAGGCAGGCAGATTTCTGAGTTCGAGGCTAGCCTGCTCTACAGAATGAGTTCCAGGACAGTCAGAGCTACACAAAGAAGCCCTGTCTCAAAAAACAACAACAACAAAAATGTCTACGACCATATCACCCTGAACACACCCGATCTCATCTGATCTTGGATCTTGGAAGCTAAGCAGAGTCAGGCCTGGTTAATACTTGGATGGAAGACTTGCTGGGAATATCAGGTGCTGTAGGCTTTAAACACACACACACACACACACACACACACACACACACACACACACTTAAAAGTTCTTGTAGTCTCAAAAAGAAAGCATAGTTCACCTACAGTACATTAAGGGGTAAATCATAAAGGTCAATTTATCAAGAAAATCAAATGGGAACTGAAAATAGCTATCCTAGTGTATGATTAAACTTCAAACTGAAATTAGTTAAAAAAAACATAGGGAAGGATGCTTCATGTTACAAAAGAAATAACAAGAAGATGTAACAGGAATGGCTATGTATCAAATATTGGAGCTCCTAATTTCATAAAATAAATACAAATGACTATAATAGGCCAGGAATTTGAGAGAGAATGGAGAGGGCAAAGAGGGCCATCAAGGGATGAAAGGAAAGAAGGAAATAACATATTTTAATTTCTAGAACAGAAAATAGTAACCTTCAAAAAGTCTTCTACAATATATGCTTCACTATTGAACAGGCAAGTGAAGTTAGAGACATTCTATGACTGCCCCCCATCTGTTTCTCCACTGAAAATGTAGTCGATGTTAACTTTATCTAACTATATCTACTCTGGCATGATTTCCTTGTTAGCTACTGCAAGGAAAGAGCTAATGCAGGGTTAAGAAAAGGACATAGTTTGGGAAGCTTGCTGATGTGGTCCTGGAATCCGTCCAGTTCTGGTAAAGGCCTTCTGGTGTCATCCCAAGGCAATACGGCAAGAAGTGGGAATAGACACTGTGTCTGTGTCCGCACTTGTTTTCTATCCCTGTTATAAAGTCACCAGAATTTAATCACAGCTCTCCATGCCAATGGCCTTATCTAAACCTAATTATTTGCAACTCTAAACACTGGATGGATTCAGTTTTCAGATTTTTGACATTATTAACATACTAATTTGGGTTGATAATGAGCAATAGAAAATTTATCAGATTACTAAAAGTCTAAATTATGTTAATTAATCAAGGAAAAACTCAGCATTTATTAAGTATTTGCTTATATTTATTCTGATTATCACTATTGTAACTCCTAAGACATTCATTCACAAGCTCTGATGGTCCCAAGCCCTACCAACAGTAACAGCATGATATCTGCAGAATTGGCATCCAAAGGGGTACACTAAAACAAAATGAACAGATTTACACACCATCAGAAACATGTACACTCCCTTACTGTGTTCATTCAAGTCTATGTGGACACATACATAGGGCCAAGTGCCAGAATGGTGCGAGGTTCTAGACCTGTAAGAGGTCTGTTTGATTCTTTGCAAGTAGACGTGGGACTGGGGTGGGTGTAGGGATTTTGCTGTGCCTAGTAATCCTCTCAAGTGCTGATGCATAAACGCATAAATGCACACTGAGTCATAATACATTTGAGAGGCTCTGGTAATTGTCTAAGAAGGGAAGTAAATAGGCTTGGGGATAAATCTGGTTTTAAAAAATAATTTAGTTACATAAGCTTTTAGTGGATTATATTTTTATAAGTACTAATACTTGTAAAAAATTTTGCTTTTAGCAAATTATGCATCATTTGAACACACAGGCTTAATAAGAATTAGAATTATATTTTGCTTGTTATATAAGTAAGTATCTTGTTACATGCCTGTTTAATGCTTGCAAAAGCATTCCAAACAATCTCTTTAGAATAAGAGTCTAATTACACATTTATCATTAAAATTACAGTGAGCTAATTGCCTTGGAGATATCTTTATCTCTCTTGCAGCTTGCTTAATCCTAATGCATGTTTTCAATAATCATTTGTTATTTAATTAACTAATTAACAAACAATACCTGTCCTATGGAAAATCCTAAATTAAACACTTGAGATGCTTTAATTGAATGCTCAATAACCCAATGCAGCCCTTAATATTAGACCTTTAAATATTGCAAAGATTCTATTGAATCACACATTACTTTGCTCCTGTTATCTTTGGGGCTTAATTGGTAGGGGGGAAAGGGCACTTGATAATACACAAGGGATAGCCAGCACAGAGAGGTTCTGATGAAACAGAAAATACCCATTAATAGCTGTTGAGTAATGAAGCAGGCCAGCCATACAGCCAGCAACAGAAGCAGGCCATTCATTTAGAGTATCAATGTTCTTCCTCCATAAAATTAAGAAGCATAGTTTGAATGATAATCAGAAACAGGCCCCCAAATTAGCAATCTGTGACAAAAAGCAGATACCTTGATGTTCTGGTCCCCACCCCACACTGTACTCAGTATGGCTCTGAGCATAGCTAGTGGATGGTGTTTCCTCCTGTGGCATATAACCATTGGATGATGGACTCAGATAGTCCTTTGTATCATGTTGTCTCACACATTTACTTTTCTTGGGTCCATCTCTTCCAGTTGTGCTGCTGAGAAGAATACCTACCCAACAATGGAGTTCTAATTACTAGCTTCCTACTGATGCCTCCCCCCCACACTTCCTGAGCATCTCCTCTCACCTCCTGATGTTTGCAGCTTTCAGCATTATCTTTCCTTCCTTTCAGCATCCTAGCATCACTGGCCTGTACCTATACCTCTCAATATACCAATGTTATGGTTTTACCTGGTCACAGTCGTCTACTTTAATCATTATTTGTCACTTTTCTCAATATCCTATGAACTTTTCAAGGGTACATCCTTCAAAGAATTGCCTTCTGTTGAAATCCGTACTGAAACCTAAAGCCATCCTTTTCTCTGAGCCCCATATTGCTTCTGTTTTACAAATATACAATAACTATATTATAATTACATGCCAATCTTCTACCTTAAACTATAGAAATCAGAATTATAAGAATTAAATAACAGCTTCAAATTCCTGTTTTACCATATACAAGCATTTGAACTTAGACTTAAATATTTAATTTCTTCTTTATTCAATTTCCACATCAGTAAATTGGGTAGAATAATTGCATTTCATTCATAAGTTTATTCTGAGACTTGCATTATGTACTCCGTATACAGTACAAATAAACAATATCTTACATATGGAAAATTCCAAAGTCATTGCAAGTTTATTTTAATGTCAATACATATGTTTGTTATTGTATATATGTTTTTGTGCCTAATACAGTTTATGGCTGATATGAAAATTTCCTCCCTAAGGGAGACATGAACATATCTACCACTTTCTCCTGAGTTTCTAACAACACCCTGATGTATACTTCTACAAAAATACACTCTGGGAAATCAAGGAGTTCATCAGGCTTTCTTCGGTGTAATGGGTGAGGAATTATGGGCAGGAATGTGAGCAGCCTTAAATCAGCCACACAGGAAGGTCTTCACTCAACATGGATTATAATTCTTCCATTGAAGCCTAGATGGAACCCCTTTCCCTATTTGTACTCACACCCACACTCTAACTCTTCTCTGAAACCCTATGTAGGTCAGAATTTTATATAAGTGGTTGGAAGGAGTGTTTGGTTACTCATGTTGAGAGTTTCAAGACCTTCCCACCCATCCTCCCAACAAGGAAGGCCAAGAGTCAGCAAGCCCAGCTGTGGTGATACTCTGCCAATGATTATGTCTGATCTGATAAAGATGGTGGCAGTTCTGCCTAATGGATTGTCTGATACATTAATGGTACCGTTTGTATGTGTGGATTTAGTTAATGTTGCTATTAATTGATCTTCTGAATTATTATATAAATCAATAACTGAATTTATGGGTTAAAACAGGAGATAAAACTTTGGGAGAAGTCTAGAACTTTTTTACACATTTAAAGTTACATCCTGTAGATTAATGGAATCAGAGAACATGATTGGAGGTACATGATTAGAAAGAAAAGCAATATGTTAGAAAGGTCAATTTAACATTATAATTTTCTAATGATTATATGCAAAATTTAATGTGTTTCCTGTGTTTCCCTTTATTTTATGTATTTAGTAGATAACAATAATCTTCTTAGCAGTGCGATAGGGTTTTAGGGCATGATTATATGACAACAGATAAAGTCTGTGGATCTGCGACTCTGTTAAAAGTTTCATGTATGTTGTTGGTCAATATTCTGTGACATATAGCATATATTCATTTACCAACTATATTGTTAAATGCCTAGTCTCTTAAGTTATCTCCATGGTGTCAGTGAATGATACTTGAATTATTATGAAGTTATACTTTGCATTATTTGTAAACCAGGAGCCCTTGAGAGAAGTCTGAGCTGTGTGGCATTGTCAGGCAAGTACAAGAAATGTCACACATGACTTTAGAACTGTCTTCTTTGCAAACCTGTCTTCTTTGTTTACAAGTTTAGATGCTGATGCATGCAATCTTGAATTCTTTCTCCAGGAATTAAGATACAAATTCTCTTAAGTTTGGGACAATAACATCATAAACTGTGCCATATTTAAAATGAGTCACTTGGAAATATTAGTTAGGAAGTAATGCGCAGGCTATGAAAATCACCTGCCCTCTTCAACAGCCTCAGAGCAGATAGAATTGGAGGAACATGATCTACAAAGGGCTCCCTCTGGGGAGTACCATGTCCTAACCTGATCCATTCTCCTCTAGAAACCATCACCCTTCAAAAGGAACAAGCCGCCATCTCCTTCCTTCCCAGTGGCTCAAACAAACACGTCTAAAAACAAAAGTCGCATGGACCGCCTGAACTTGTTCAAACTACAGAGGTTTCCTGCCATTGTTCATAATCTACCTGTCAGGGATTGTGAAAGACATTACACTTTCAATCAAAGGACTTTCTTTTGCTTGTGTTTAGAATGCTTTCTCCTGGTTTCAATAATGTTTTTGTTAAACCACACAAGGTGAGAAATAATAATAGGATATTGCTTAATTGAATATGTCACTATGGCAGGAGACACAAAGCTCCATTTTAACACAGACTTGCTGGCCACCCTGATGGATTGATTGCCTTCATTATGTTTGTAGTCTGAATTTCTTTTGCCTGCTCCATCCTTTTCTCAACACAGCTCTACAGAACTGTTGAAATCTTGTGTTTCAAATCACTCATGAATTCATCATTCTTTAGTACTGCCACACTTGAATTGTTGTACCATTTCAAATGCCAAGAGACTGAGTGGAGTTCTGAAAAGTTACATTGAAAGACATTTGAAAAAAGTACTTTAACTTAAGGATCCCAGTCTTTTCACCAACATATTAATTAAATCATCATGGTTGCTGGACTTGGGCTGTTATAATCACCTCTACCTTCTAAACTACTTTCCTGTACAACCTGGCACCAAAATCAGATTTCACTAAGTGAAAACTAATGCCAGAAAATAGGAGAAAAGGTCATTAAATAAAACTCATAGTCCATTACCATTAGCCCTGCAGAAAATGACGAGGCAGGAAATGTAGGCAGGCACCCATGTAATTATCACTGCCAAGAGGTTTGTCCAAACATTTTTTTCCTACTCAACTGGGGAAGGCATACTAACTTGTGCTCTAGGGGCATCTAATTTCTCAGGGCAGCTCAGCTGGAAAGAACTTTCTTTGCTTATCTTTTAAATCCTTCATTTACTCTAAGAGCAATATTTATTGTAGTGCATTCCTGTCCTAGTACCGTTTCTCTCTCCCAATCCTCCATCCCTAAACCTTTTGTGTGGATGCCTCTGCCCTGTTTTATAGGAAACTTTTCCTGAGAAACGTGCTGATTATCCAGGTGAATGTTTTGCTTTTTCATCCCAGGACTGCCAGCTTTCTATTAAAGTGAAGTTCTATGCTTCCAGGTAATAGTCAGCACAGAAAATGAGATAAGGCAGGCCTAGAACTTGGTCCTCATGAATGGATGACATGCAGACATACTTCCAACTCTGGACTGATTTTCACAAGCAGTCTCCTTACAGTGCTGTCACAAGAAAGAGGAAGGTGAACACTGGTTCCAGAGTGTGTGGTGTGCCTCAAGGTTTGAGATTTCCAATGTTGCTTAAATGGTTCAAGAAGTCAGGTATGGGTGGTGCCCATCTGTAGTCCCTGTACTTGACAGAGAATGGCAGGAAGAAATGACTCTGAATGTACAAGTAAGTTATTCTCAACACTTGATGAGTACAGGAGTCATGTGAGGGTCTGGAAAGGATTCTGAAAGTCTGGTGTAGGGTCTGACACTTTACCTTTGTAACACATTCCCTGTTGATATTTTGCTCCTAATCCCTAGACCATACTTGGCTTAGCAAAAGTGCAGCTTATCTTTTTGAATGAAGAGTGACCTTTTGAGGTGACTACAAGAAGGTTTGTGTGGAAATACCATGCATTGGCCCTGTGAGCAGGCAACATCTTCAATCTATGATGCCAAACAAGGTGTGGGCTGGTTGAGCTGGGAATCAAGCCAGCCACCATGTCCAACAGGCGTTTCACTCTTTGCCAGCAAGTTCCTTGGCAGAAATGGGAAATGCACATGTTGGGCCAGAATTTCATGTTTTCCTCTGCGTTTTTTGTCCCAGTGAATTCTGTACAAGCATCCTTTAATGCGCTCATTGATAATTCAGTACTTTTAAATTGGTTGTTGTACAAAGAACCTATAACAGGCTCTAGCCAGGCAGGCAGGTGGGCTGACTACAGATCCTTACCTCTCCTTTAGGTCCTCTGAAACTAATCCCTCAGTCTTATCTCCAGTTCTGTAGCAGACCACTTGGTACAGCCTCCCTTCCTGTCCTGACCTCATCTTCAAAGGCTCACTCTGATCTTCCAATCCAAGCGCGTCTCACAACACCACTCATTGCTTTATCCCAGGCCTCAAGTCCAGCAGGCACTCCCTAGGAATCCATAAGCTACTTGGACCAGGGAAATAAGGTAGGCTAATTGCAAATCTTCACCTATGCTCCTCTAAATCCAGTCTCATTCCTAGCTCTGCATCAAACCACCTGCTCTATCCTCCTCAGCACCACCGTGAATCTAAGAACATATGAAAAGATCATCGACCATGATCAAGGAGACTTTATCTCAGAGATGCAGGGATGGTTCACTATATAGATAAATCAATAAATGTAACCCACCATATAAATAACCTGAAAGACAAAACCCATAGCATCATTTTATTAGATACAAAGAAGGCCTTAGTCAAAATTTAACACACCTTCATGATAAAAGTTCATAAGAAGTTAGTGATACAAGGGACATATTTAAACATAATAAAGACAGTTCACAGCAAGCCTATAGCCAATATCAACGTAACTGGAGAGAAATTTAAAGCTATTACACTAAAATCAGAAGCAAGACAAGGTTTCTAATCTTTCTACACTTATTCAATATAGTACTTGAAACCTTAGCTAGAGCAATAAGACAATCAAAGGAGATAAAAA
>JADRCC010578228.1:0-14708 GCA_019843855.1 Hylomyscus alleni
CAGTGCCTTGTCTGTAACATCTGGTTCCAGCCCCATTCCAGCTTCTAGTTGTAGTTGTCAAAGTTCCTGATTCCCTTCACTCTTCTCAGCATATGCTTGAACACAGACACACCTGTAACCAGTGTCTTAATCCTTTATCCACTGTTCCGGCCCTCTCTGTTACTTCTGGTGTGCCTCCAGCTCCTGACAGCTCTCCTGTTTCTTTTAATATCTTCTTATGTCTTTGTGGTCTGCCATTCTTGGTCTGATGCTGGGCACTGCCCTGGCAAGCACATGGAACTGGGCTCTGGATTGACTTACATTCCCTTGGAAGCATGTTGGGCTTCACCTGGCAGTGGCTGTGTTTATTAAAGGGCGGACCTCTAAAGGATTCTTTTGATGCTTTGAGAGATGTCCAGGGCAGCCTTTCCTCCAGCATGGGGTGAAGCCAGAACTCTCCTGAGGTCTCTGCTGAACACTGTGTACCCTTTGAGCACTCTAAATGCGGTTGGGAGGACTTAGATGGTCTAAGACACCCACCTTACTTATTGCTCTTTCTCCAGGCTGCTCCAGGAGTTCACCGCCTCCGTGGGACACTGGCGCTCAGGCCGACTCCCATGCAGTCCCCTGAACAAATTACTAGAGCTCTTTGCACCTTCTCCTCTGGCATCCCCCTCTCTGAAAGCTAGCCATCTCAGCCTCTCTGTCTCTGAGTCTGTCTCTCTGCAACTTAGCAAGAGCACTAAGCCACATGGGCTCCTTCTGGCTCAGGACAAAGAGTGGTCATCGTAAGGATGACGTAGGGAAGAACTGAGGAATTCTCAGCCCCACAGAGCCTCATCAGCCCCAGGAAGCACCTCACCAGGTCCAATAGACCTGCCTGGGCTCTGGCTTATCTGCTCCCTACTACTTAGTGGACAGCCACCTGGACGCCACTGGCAGGCCTTGAAAAGAGTCTCTTACTTGACTCACAAAGTAAGATCACTGGCGACTCGGAGTTAGGTGGCACAGTATGGGAACCACTGGGCTAATTCAGATAGACCAGAAAGGGTAAGTCAGAGCTGCTTGGCAGCTTCTAACCACGTATGACCTAACATCTACTTACTGGACCACACTCCACTCTTGTCCACCGGGTCCTCCCACAAGGCTCTGCATCAGCTCATAGCTCTGGATTCTGCTTACAACCCCACACTCCAACGCACAGTGATTCCTTCCCAGGCATTATCTGGCCAGGGAGTGCTTAAGGACACAGCCTGGCTATGCTGACACACCAAGGAGTGGTAGCAGCCCCTTTTCCACTCAGCTTTCCAGGTAACCCGAGTGCCGGTCCTCGGAACAAGGCTCTCACACACTCCCTCCCTTCAGACCAGAACCCTGCTCAATGCAGATGTTACACCTGCTGAGACTAAGGAAGGAGCTATTCTCAGCCAGTGCTCAGTCAAAGGACCCTTGGGTGAGAGAGTTGGAGGCCTCCTGACTCATAGCAGCTTAGAATGAGAGGCCAGTAGGGCCAGGCAGCCCATGATGGGATGGAGAGATGATTCCTTTTGCCCTGATCCCACCCTCCTCCGGGTTCAGCAGGGAGTAGGAGGAACACACACAACACAGCCTTCTCAGTTCCTCTCCCTCTGCAGCCAGTGGAGCGTCCCTCCACCCATATGCTCAGCCCTTGCAATTCAAGGTCATTAAGAGGCCCTTCCTGTTCATCTCTAGCCAGCTTTTCCCCATGGGAACCCAGGAACCATCTTCTTCATCATTAACCCCCCCTCCCCTGGGGACCTCACTGTGGCCCCCCTCCCCTGGGGACCTCTCTGTGGCCTCCGTCCCCTGGGGACCTCACTGTGGCCCCCTCCCCTGGGGACCTCACTGTGGCCCCCCTCCCCTGGGGACCTCACTGTGGGCCCCCTCCCCTGCAGGGGTAGTGGCTTTCTGTGGGCTGGGGTGTGGAAAAAGAAAAGGGTTTGGAGTTGGGGTGAAGGTCTGGACTGAGGGGGCAGCAGGGAGCCGCAAAGGTAGTGCTTTCTAACAGGGACCACAGCGAGGTCCCCAGGGGAGGGGGGCCACAGTGAGGTCCCCAGGGGAAGAAGGCCACAGCGAGGTCCCCAGGGGAGGGAGGCCACAGAGAGATCCCCAGGAGAGGGGGGCCACAGCGAGGTCCCCAGGGGAGGGGGCCCACAGTGAGGTCCCCAGGGAGGGGGTCCACAGAGAGGACTCAGCAGGTGAGGATCACCTGGCTGGCTGGTGTATGTCTCCTGGGGACCTCAGTGGTCTGATTGAAGTGAGAAGAGACCACTGAGTCACTCTGGGTTCTTGGAAAATGGAAAAAAAAAAAAAAAGAGTAAAGGGCTGATTGGTCATCCCTTCGCCATCCCTGGAGCTGTATATACCTGTGAAGGACGCATGCTCCGGGCTGCCTGCCGGGCAAGGATAGACGTGGCCGTGACTACTGCATACCCCGCTCTAAGGAAACAACCCAGTCTGCATCTCTGCCCACTAGTGGCCACCCCTGACCCTGGACACAAGGTCGTAAGCAGCTCGCTGCTGTCTTAGTTTATTTCCTCCTGCCTCCTCAGGGCACTCCAAGACTCTGGGACCCCAGTCATCGGGGAAGTGAAGGTCCCTTTGAGGTCACAATGGCCATACTCAGGGGGTTAGGCGGACTTCAGACTGAGCGAGCCCACTCCTTGCAGGAAGGACACAGCCCACCATGCGGCTTCACTGGCTTGGTGACTGGACTACTCCCAACCAGCGAGCTGCCTACGACCTGCTCTGAAGGCGCCCAGGTTCCTCCACGTTTTGTGATGTCTGTGATCTGGCATTTGGAGAGAATAAGGCAAAGGCAATTTTACCACTGCAATAAAACCAGCAACATGCTTCTCTGATGGTTTTAATGAGATTCGTCTATCTCCCCTGACTGAGCTGGCAGACGGTAACCCCATGTATGAGGTCAAAATGAATGTCGTTTGGTCTCCGGCAGAGCCGAGAGCCGTCGCCACGGAGCTTGGCTAATCTGCCCCAGCATCCGACAGGAGTGATCAGGAGATACCTCACAGGAAATTGTTTTCCCTCCTGTAACCATAACAACAGATGAGAATAGCCCTGCTCAACTTTCCAGGCCAGTCTTTGTCAACCTGTAACCAAACCTGGAAAGCAAAAATGGAGGCCAGGGTTAGCCCAGGGGCTCTTCAAGGGCATCAGTATTTGAGGATTGTCCCCTCTCCTGGTCCATTGAACAAGGACAGTTGGCATGCTCCAGAGAGTGGACTGGGGTTATCAGGGGAGAAACATGGGCCTTGTGGCACTTTGCTGTGGGCTGTAGTGTCTGCCTGGGGCTCTGATGGCACCCAGAACCTTCATAGACCTCAGGGTCATGGACACATAGCTGCCTTGTCCCAGATTGCAGCTCGTGCTCTGCCTACATCACTCCCTAACTGTACACATAGCCCAGAATGGCAGAAATGCCACTGAGAGAAATTAAGGGGCTCACCTGACAGAGTGAGGGATCACCTCACGACGTGCATGCGCAAGGGGAGGGCTTGCTGTGACTGGGTCAAGGCACTTCCCTCAAAACCCCAGGCTCACTGGCTGACCTCACGCGACTTGATGAGGTTCAGGTTAGTGAGAAAACTAGCCTCACATATTTGCACAATGGTGGAAGGCGCCTGGTGAGAGTGCTTGGGATTGTCCTCTGACCTCCATGCCTGATCACGGTGGACAGACAGACAGACATGCATACACATGCACAGAAGACACATTCCCTAGTGACACCGTTCTTCTAACATCCTTCAAGTGGGTTCCTTCCTACATTTTCTTACCTTGCCATAACATCTCACTCTCAAGAAACGGTCCACCAGCTGGGCCTGCTGGTGCAGTTTTTAATCCCAGCACTCGGGAGGCAGAGGCAGAGATCTCTCTGAGTTCAAGGCCAGCCTGCTCTGCATACATAGCAAGTTCCAGACCAGTGAAGTTACAGTAATGAAACCCTGTACAAAAATAAATAAATAAATAAATAAATAATCACTTATCCGGTCCAATGCTCTCTGGAAGCATCCTCACAGACACACCCAGAGGTATGCTTTACCAGTTCCACAAGCATTTCCCAAACCATAATCCAATCAACTGGGCAATGAAGATCCCACCACCCAAGCAGTCTGCCCTTGGATCTCTGCCCCAGCACACTGTGCTCAGACCTCAACCATCTGTACCTGGGATTTGTTCACGGCTCTTGGGTATAGACTGGAGCCAGTAGGGCTGACGTGGGCTTTTCTGGGGAGATGCAGTTCCCTGTTGAGCCTAGGTTCCCACACATGACCAGGAACCACAGCACAGTGTGGAGGATCTGGGTGACTCCTTACCAGCTTAGAGCCATAGAGGACTCAGCGAAGGGAAGGGCCTGCATTAGGTCACACCCACCAGGCTTTCCCAGACAGCCATGCGCTATAAACCAGAGCCAGCCTGCGGGCCCTGGAGTCCACCAGCAGAGATCCTCCTTCTGACCATTGACAGAGGCAGTACCTCCTGCTGCCAAGTCCCCTTCAGCAGAGCTGTCTTCCCTGGGTCAGTTCGCCCACAACTTCCTGCCCCAGCCTGATGCCTTTCATCATGATCTGTCCTAGCATGGCCGGGCCCATCTTGCAGGGAGCCCAGCGCTGCCCACCCAAAGGCATGGAAAGAAATGCCTCAGTGGCAGACAAGGGGCAGAGAGAGGGCTTGACACAGGCCCCTTCCCCTTGTGCCCAAGCATACCATAGGTCACTTCCCACCCTTGTTCTGGGGCCACTTACTGGCTAAGAGAGCTGCCCACCCACAGGCTGGTACCCCGCAGCCCTGCCTCACTGCACCTCCAGCCTGGGGACCATCAGCCAGAAGCAGAGGAGGCCTGGTGCATAGGCAATTTTCCCCAGAAACAAATGGAGAGAAATTGCTCTAACAGGCAAGCAGCCTCTGTTTCAGGCTAATTTTCACATAATAGAATCAAACTGCTTCCCTTTCTCTCCGCTGTCTCCTCTGCATAATTTGACAAATTGCAGACTCGATTGGATTCCGGGCTTGAACACAGACTCAGATCCTTCTCAATAGTCATAGACAAAAGAGGGAGGGGTAGAGAGATGGCAGAGACTCCCCTCAAAGTGCAGGCTTCTACACCCCTTCAGAGATAACAGCGCAGGCACTCTCGGTGTCACAGGTCCCAGAAGTTACTCCACGACCCACTCAGGAGAGGGGAGGTGTGGGGCCAGAAGCCAGAAAGGGACTGGCCGAGCTCAGCATTCCTCCACCACTCCCCACAGGCAAGCCACGCCATCTGGGAAGGGCCTTGGTCCAGGGATTTGATGTGCAATATGTCTTGGGGGCCTCGTGGGGGGAGGGCTCGAGTGTGCCTGGCACACCCAGCCTCACGCCCAGCCAAAATCAAGGCTTGTGCTTGCCTTGCGACTCAGAGACATGGTGAGAAGTGGCCCAGCCAGGAGAACAGCTGCACTCCGCCCTGCCCACAAAGCTGCCAGACCCTCTCCTGTCTCCCAGTTCACATTCACCCTCATCCCTGTATGCCTCACTCGTGTGGGCTCCCAGAGCCGCTTCATATCCACCCCTGGCACCATCCACATACACACAGAGAAGCAGAGTATGGTATCCCACAGGAGCTTCTCCCCATCCAGCACACAGTAGGTGCACATGCTAACACATGCCTGAAAGTACTGAGACCCCAGCAGACAGCAGACCTCCCTACCCTCATGCTGGTGTGCAGACACAGAAGCAAGTGGAAAACAAGGACAACACACACACACTAACACACTTATATATTCAACACTCAAACACTCACACATACACATACACACTCACACACACACACACACACAATGTTATTTTAAAGGAGAAACTGTTATTTTTAGAGGTGCTTATCTTAAAATTATACAAATGCTCTATCAAAACAGGCTTGACCATTAAAGATGTCTATCCTCCATAGTGTGATCCTGAGGTACTCCAGGTTTCTCTGGTGTGCTCATACGGCATACCTGTAAGCAAATGGCCCCAGGGAGGGGCACAGGTCCCATCCACCCTGTGCCCCGGAGTTGTAGGGTTGGAATCCACAGCCTACCATCCTTCTTGCAAAGAACGGCCTTCTGGTGACACAAGGACAGCTGGAGACTCTGACTAGGGGACACCCTAAGAATGGGGGCTTGCTCGGGCCATAGGGGATCCTCAGGGGCACTCAGAGAGCCACAAGGTCCTTCTGGGAACTGAAGATTCTAAGGGGAAAAAAGCAACAGAAACAAAAGGGCAGGAGCTAGAGACAGCAGGCAGGGCCCTGGCATGGCAGGGCACCCGAGATGCCCCTGGAAATGGAGGCATTCTGGAGGCTGACATATGCATATGCAATACAAACTGGCTGAGTACCAGCTGGACAGGCAGGCTTAAGGACGTGAGTCTGTTGGCAAAACCTCTACTGAATTTCAAAGCCAAAAGTATGTGCTTTAAGGACAGCATGTGGCTTGTAACAAGTTGGCCCCACAAGGCGACTGATCGAGAGCAGACTGTGGCATGTGTCCAAGGCATCAGTCAGAGGTTAGTCTATACAGTGCCTGAGGCCCAGCAGGGAAAGGCCCAGCAACTGAGGGAGGTGAGTAGGGGCCACCCTGTGCCCTGATCCTCCTCTGGAGGGCAGGATTTGGCATCACATGCAACATACATTACACATGAAGTGAAACACACACGCACACAAACACACGAACGAGTCTAAGAGAAAGATGGTTGGATGGCTCTAAAAGCTCCAAGGTTCTGAAGAAGGAAGGCCTTGTGCAGCTAGCAGAAAGGTCTGAAGGGACAGTGTAAGTCGGGTTTAGGGCCAGCCCGTGTTGAAGGCAGCAGGGAAGAACATGGATTAGACTTTAGGTTATTCCAGGGAATTCTAGGACCTAGGACCTTGAGTGTTTCAGAGAAGGTGGCCTTGGTACAGAACTCCAGCAGACCAAGGTGGCCTTACCAAGTACCCATCCTGAGGGCAGCCACACCCTAGATACCTCTGCAACCCAGCAAACACAACTCGGGTTCTGAAGCCAGGGAGCCACCAAGTGGTTTTGTTCCAGGTCACCTTCTCCTTACTTTCCAGGACTGAATCCTGCTCACACCAGGCACCAAAAAAGTGGGCACTGGTCTGCATGTCTGTGGGCAGAGTCTCAGCCCTGAGGGTCCCCCTGAGCTTCCTGCCTACCCAGTTGTTACCAGAATAACCCAGGAAACAGTACCCAAACACCCCAGCAACTTCTTAAAGTTAGGTAAGGCAAGGTGGGTCCCTACTGCAGACAAGGAGTTAAATTAGTCACGTAGTAGCTGGTGGCAGCCACACAAATGATTTGTTAATTTTTTTTTACATAAAAATATTTCACATCTTTTGCTGTGAGTATAGAGTGCTGTGTACAGGCCAGCTGGATGGGAGCTTCTGACCCGTTGCCAGATGTCAGCTTGCACCCTGATGCCAAGCAGGAGCTGCCTGTCGCTACCTCAAAGCGCTATTCCCTGACGCTTCTTAAGAGGACCATATCCTCTCCAGGAATCTGTACAGCCTACTGTGACCACTGGTGCTGAGACAGGCACCCTGGCTGGGGTTCTGATTATTGGTGCTACCCAATAATCAGATTCCATTCATGAGCTGGGGTGCAGTAAAGAGAAACGAGGGCTTTTCCCAAGGGCCTGAAGTTCAGCTGAGGCCTCAAGAGAGTGCACTGTCAGCAAAGTAGCTGTGGCACTCGGCTGGGGGCTGAGGATGGTGTCCCCATGAAGTGACATGTGACATGAAGTACCAGTGGGAGGAAGAGTCAGGGAGCTTGGTATCAGGCGTTGGGGAGACATATTGGAAACCGAGGCAAGACAGGACATGGTGAGTTAAGGAAGACGGCCAATGGAGTGGAGGCCAAGGCAGAGCAAGAGAGGCAGGAGGTAGAAGAGATGCACACAAGTGTGTATCTTAAGAAACTGTTTCAGGGCCATGGGTTCATCAAAGATGAGCATACCACGGCTCATCCCAACAACAGAGAGTTGCACAGCCAGGAAAGGAAGGAAAACTGACCACCTTAGCAGGCAGAGCTAGACATCGGGACACAGGGAGAAGCCAAGGGAAGGCATGCTTCTGTGGCCCTGCACACGTGAGACACCCAGAAACAGGTCGGTGGAGGCGGTGAGGCTGGGGTGTGTGGTCTATTCAGGCCAAGTCTGCCAAGTGTCGGTGGGGAGCGGGGGAGCAGGTCAGGAGAGCTGGGCTGGGGGGCACCTGTCCAATCTCTGTCCATTTTAAAATTAGCTTCTATTTTGAGATGATAACATAATTATATCTTTCCTATTTCCATTTCTTCCCATACATTCCCTTGCTCTTTTTCAAATCATGACCTCTTCCTTCATTAATTGTTGTCATACATAATGTATACGTGTATATGTATATATACATAAATACCTAAGTACAGCCTGCTCAGCCTGTATAATGGTATTTCTGAGTATGTTTTCAGGGGTGACCATTGCTTTGGATAACCAGTTGGTTTGGTCTTCCCTGGGAAGCCTTGAAGGAGAACCAGCACTTTATTAAATCAATGTGAATCTCAACTACATTCTAAATATTTGTCCTTAAACCCACAGATAAATGTAGTCCTCAACCCACATCAAGAAAACTTCTGTTTCCAACAAATGGAGACCATTACAGAAAACTATTGTTAGCATTCTGTATAAACTTCACCCCCACAGATACCTGGCAGCAGCCACGTATGCTCCTCCCCACGGTTACCTGGCAACGACCAGGTAGGCCTGGCCCTATAAACGGGGCTGCTTGCCCTCTCCTCTCTCTCTTACTCCTGCTTCTCTCCCTTGCCTCTTGCCCCCTTGTTCCCCCTCTCTCCCTATTCCCTTCCCCCCTCTCTCCACGTGGCCATGGCCAGCCCCTACTTCTCTACTCTCTCCTTCTCTCTGCCTTTTTCTGCCTCTGCTACCCTCTTAACTCCCCTCCCCATGCCCTAAATAAACTCTATTTTATGTTATACTGGTGTGTGTCTGGTTCCTCAGGGGATGGGATGTCTCAACATGAGCCTGCTGAGGCACCCCCTTGCCCCACACCCCACCAGAACATATTCTTATAGCTCTTTCTCTTTTTTTGATCACAACAACTATGACCAATCAAAACGCAAAGTTGTGGAGCCCAGCCCTGCAGTTACACTTACGCAACAACTCTCACCTCAGGCTCAGGAATCATGGCAGGAGATAGGGCAGAAAGACTGTAAGAGCCGAGGATCAAGGGGGTGGGGACGGGTTAGTGTGAGACTGTGTCAGAAGCTATACCCATTCAGTCTTACCAATATGACTTCCCAAACGTGAGCTGGACAAGGACGAGAGACATGCCAGCATGGATGGAGAGGAAAGCCCGGGGGGCCTAAAACTCAGACAGAAACACAGGGACTTCTTAAAAGTGCTCAGCATACATGAAGCAAGATCAAAGAGGTACAAGGGAAACCCCAGCATCTTGCTGGTAGTCCTCTCCCTCCTTCTCTAGGCGTGGGGGCCGATTCAACCAGGGAACTGCATCCCCACGTCCCTTGCTCTTGTGTGTGGCACCTGTAGAGTTAGGGTGTGGCTGTGTTGAGCAGCTTCCCTCCCAGGACATTCTTCACAATGCATCTGTCTTCTTGGCACCTACACAGGCATCAGGGGAGGCAGTCTCTGCTTTCCCAAGGGAGGGGCCGGACAGCTCCCACAATCCTGTACTGTCTGGAGTTAGACACAGCCCCATCTGGACAGTAGAATGCCTGGCTCTTGCTGAGAACCAGATGGAGAGCCTGCAGGGGACGAAGTCGCTCCCTCCCTGGGCAGCTGCTGCCCCACCCTGTTCCCACTTGTGAGAGAGGACTCTGGTGGCCCCTCTGTCCTGAGGCCTGGCCCTCAAAAGCTTTCTCTTTCTTCCCCTTTCTCCCTTTACCTCCTCATATTCTTCCTCTTCCCTCCTTGCCTCCCTCCCTCTCTTGGCCCCTCCTTTGGTCCCTCCTACCCTCTTCCTTCCCATCCATTTCTCTCTATCTCCTCATCTTCCCATCTGTATTGGAATCCCTTCATGGCCTATCCCACTTGGCCACATGGGATGCAGGATCCTCCATACCCAGTCCTCACTTGGGAGATGCAACAGGTCCCAGTGCCCTGGCCTGACCCCTGGACCCATCTGCACTTAGATGTGGGAGCAGCCTCTCTCCCCATTCATGAGCAGGGGTGGGGTTCAGTACCCTGGTCCACACCCTCCCCCTCATTTCTCTTGCCTGTAGAAGCAGGTCAGGGGTTGGGGAGGGGGAGACAGGGACAACAGAGATTCTTTATGGCCTGAGATTAGTTATACTTCCTTTGGAAAATCCACATACACTCTGTTTCAAATCCTCCAAGGTTGTCTCAGGGATATGCAACCTCAGGCGTATCCTTCGAAGTGGCACATGTTATGCCTAGAGCTACCAGAGCCTCTTAAAGCCCATCCTGCAGGCTGTTCCAGGGCTGGGCCTGCTCTGGAGGCAATGCTTCCAGGCCCAGGGGCCCGAGACTCTCTGAACTGTGTGGCTTGCTTCCCACTGCTTCCTTCTCACACGCCTCTGCTGCATGAGACCATGGCTCAGCCAGGCTTTGCCTCACACGCCCTTATGTTCCCTAGTTGATCCCTGTGGTCCACTTGTTATAGCTAGTGAACCGTATTGGTACGCTGTTAATGGAGGCCCAGGTTTCACTCAGATTTTCTCGTCTTTCTCTGGTGTTGGCTCTCTCCAGGATCCCAATCAGGACCCCAGGGACCGCTCATCATCCAGTACATCGGGCTCTTCCTTCCCAGACCCCTTGCTTTTGATGACCTCAACAGTTTGGAGGAGCGTTGCTTGTCAGGGGAGGAGGGCTGAGTGATGACCCTCCTTTCAGACTTCTCTGATGTGTTTCTCACAGTTAAACCAGTTTGTGGGTTTGGGGAAGATCTTAGAGCAAAGTGCTGCTCTCCTCCCAGCGGGTTAAGGGCACGTGTTGTTCGTAGGCCCTGCCTCTGCTGAAGTAGATTTTAGTCGCCCATTGAGGTCCTGTCTATCAGGATTCCCCTTCATAAAGCCATCTTTTCTTTCCTCCTCTGAGGACATGGGCTCAGAGGATCCACACTGACAGTCTAAGCCTCCGAATGGAAAGGGTGTCTTGTCTTGTCTTGTTTATTTACTTATTTATCTAATCACTTGTTTGTATCATGATGGATTCACAGATATTAATTTTATGCTTTGGATTAAAATCCGTAAGTGTGCTTTATTGCTGCAATTTCTGCTGTTCATGGGAGCGCTGAAAGTTTGTGCCTCTCTCAGGCATCACATGGTTGCGTGTGCATGTGCATGCATGTGTCTGTCTGTCTGTCTGTGTGTGTGTGTGTGTGTGTGTGTGTGTGTACATGCACAGGGAAAGTGATTTGATGCACTAGGTACTTTCAGAGAAGGCAGGCTCCCAGTGGGAGTTATTGTCATGACCTGTAAGACTGGCACCACCAGCACCTGTCCTGCCCTGCTCTGTGCCTGGAAGTTAGATACCACCCTGTGAACACCATGCACCAGTGCCTCTGCTCTGTACTACTAATAGTGTAATAACGTGCTATTGCTACTACTGTTCTTCTTTGTCTCAGGCTGGTACCTCAGGATACAGGACTTGGAGGAGGCTATGGGGTTACCTACCCCAAATGGACATGCTTTGGATCTTCCTCCATCTCCCTGCTGAAGGAGCCCCAGGCTTTCCTGAGGTCCCCACCTGTCTTCCCATCATGACCTTGACTTGTCTTGCCTAGCCCCATTGGTACCCTATATCCTCCTGCAGGCAGGTGTCCCTGGGAGTGTTGTACTATGAGGTTTATCTAGGTCTGGGCTCCTCAATTGGCATTTTATGAACAGACTTGACACTTCTGCTGGTGGCCAGCATGGCAGGGTCCCTAGCTAGACAAATCAGACTGGCAGAGGAGCTGTTCCCAGAATGAAGGCAGTCTGCATACCCACATCAACTACAGAAACACTCAAATAGCTTCAAGCTGTTGGTTCAGACGGCAGCGGGATCCCCAAAACAAACAAACACAGGCTCGAAAGGCCGCTAGCACCCTTTATAGATCCATCTCACAGCGGAGGCAGAAAGACCATGTAGAGATGAGGCATCTTCTCAGGCTCCTGGGGTGGTGTGGCTGGCACCCACAGCCACTGCCTTCCAGAGACTCTGCCCAGCAACAGCTTGCACTCTTTTCCTGGTTCCACATCCAAGAAGGAGAGGGCCCAGGAGGACTGCGCCAATGGCTGAAATGACCCATAGTTCCATAGTTACCTAGAAGGGCCAGTGCTCAGTGCTCAGGGCAGAGAAGGCCAGATTGGGCAACAGAGCTGCTCCAGTCAGCTTTACGAGAGACTTTCATTCATCTATTTCCTTATGGTTCTGGAAGGCAGGCTCCCAAACTAGGTGCGTGTAAGTGAAACCAGCGCTCCCTCTGGAATCTCTAGAAAGGATCCTTTCTGCTTCTTCTACTGCCATAGCTCCCTCCAAAAAGCTGCCTACACTTACTGAAGCCAGATGTAGCAAGCCCCGTCTCTATTTTAAAGGCTAATGGGAACCAGAGGCCAGACCACTAGCTATGGGCCTTCGGACTGGGCACTGCCTTGTGGCTCCCATCTGTCATGGGACCACATGGGATCCTGTGCCAGGCTCATGATAATGACAGCATGCAGATTTGGTTGGGACAATGGGAGGACAGAGTATAGTAGACCCTGAAGAGGTGTCCATTGACCAAGAGACAAGAGCTTATCTCTCCAGGGAGTCCCAGACCAGATGCCCGGGGCCAACTGTGCATACCAGCACCCTGGCTTCTTTTTATTGCATCCAGATTTCAATCTGAGTTGAGCTCACTCTGTCTTCTTCCATGACCATCAACCAAATCCAAATGGGAACTTCATTTTAAAGGAGAGAGGGGAGTTTTTTTTCTAAGAATGTCCATGACAGTTAGTTCTAAATATCATCTTGCCACCACTTAGAATTCCTTGGGAAAAATAATGGTGGTCTGCAGCCATGTCTGTCGAGCATCACATTGACTGCTGCTACTGTGGGCAGTACCATTGTGAGCGGCACCATTCCCTACTCAGAAGATTCTGACTGTACAGGCGGAAAGTCAGAGCCAACAGGTACCATGGTGCATTCCTTCTCACCCCTTGACTGTGGATGTGATGTGGCTCAATGCTTGCGTTTCTGAAACAGCGACCAGAAGCACGAGTAAAGTAAACCCTTTGCTCCTCCGTGTTGCTTCTGGTCAGGATATTCTGTCACTGTGACAGAAATGAAACTAGAATTGTCATAGGAGATGACGACTATGAGCTTGGAAATGTCCCCAATTCAGGAAATTGAGGTCCCTGTGCAGTACCTGAGGGGAAGGCAGAACTGCTCTGTGCCCATCATTCCTTCCCTGGAATTCACCAAGAGGAGACTCATCCACACAGACAACTGTGTGGGGATCCACAACCATTCTATTCTCCACAGCCAAGCCCACAGACAAACCTGAATCTGCAGGAGAACAGGGAATCTCTGCGGCCTTTGGTCAGGAAACATTGCTCTAGACAGGAGGCATCCCTCAGCCATGTGAGAGCCCAGGGCCCAGGAAACAGACTTGTGAACATCTACAGCCAGCCCAGCGAGGCACTGGCAGCAGAGGGCTTCCTGGGGTGCAGTCCTAGCATGAGCCACACAAAGGCACAGCCATTGCCCTGGAAGGGAAGGATGCACGGAGAGACGTAAAGAAACTTCTGGAACAGAGGTCTGCTGCCCTTCACAGGCACGCGTGACCCTGCTGCCCCCTCACAGGCACGCGTGACCCTGCTGCCCTTCACAGGCATGTGCGACCCTGCTGCCCCCTCACAGGCATGCGTGAGTCTGCCGCCCCCTCACAGACATCCTTGACCCTGCCCCCCTTCACAGGCATGCGTGACCCTGCTGCCCTTCACAGGCATGTGTGACCCTGCTGCCCTTTCACAGGCATGCGTGACCTTGTCACCCCCTCACAGGCATGTGTGACCCTGCCCCCCCTCACAGGCACGCGCGACCCTGCTGCCCTTCACAGGCATGCGTGACCCTGGGGGCTGCACAATCAAAACTCTCCAGACTGAGGGATCGGCAATGTGCATTCTGGGCGCCGTAGAGAAGGCTCAGTCAGTAAAGCGTGGGTATGAGGACTTCTGTCGGATTCTCAGAATCCATGTAAAAAGATAGGTATGGCGGTGCATGCGTGTCACCATGCTGGAGATCCAGAGACAGGCAGGTTCCCCGAGGCTCACTAACCAACCTAGGCAATGAGCACCAAGTGCTAGTGAGAAACCCTGTCTCAAAATACAAGGTGGATGATCTTCAGGCTCACACATGTGTGTGCACACACACAAAAACACATGTGCACATACACATGTATGTGCACACACCTGTACATGTAGACAAAGAATGATAACATAATTGTCCATTTCATTATTTCACCTCAATTTAAATATATGTATGTATACACACACACACACACACACACACACACACACACACACACACACTATTGAGATGTCATTTTCATCTGCCAGCAGGGAAACATCCAAAAGTTTGAGAGCAACAGCCTGAGCAGTGTGAGGACTAGCAGACACATGTGCTACGAGTGGGAGCACAGCCTGGGTGTGAGCGGGAGCACAGCCTGGGTGTGAGCG
>JADRCC010578228.1:14718-34601 GCA_019843855.1 Hylomyscus alleni
GCGGGAGCACAGCCTGGGTGTGAGCGGGAGCACAGCCTGGGTGTGAGTGGGAGCTCAGCCTGGGTGTGAGCGAGCAGGAGCCACCTTGTGCATAAAAGTGAATAAGTGAGAGTATTATCAGAATTTCTTGCCATTCCCCAAAGAAATATGGGAAGCTATCAGAGAGAAGTCTCAGTGGTAGTCATCTGTTACTAGGAAGCCTCTGCCTAGGAGCCTGTTAACTAGCTGCCTCTGCTCCAGGCTGCTGGGTCAAGCGTCTGTCAGAGTCACAGAAGGACAACAGGTGAGAAGGATTTTGAGGAAGCAACTTAGAGAAAAGGCACGCCCTGTTATGGTCATTACACACACTCACACACACACACACACACCAGCACACTTCTATTGAAGGTTAATAATCCTTAGGCAGGTCACCTCACACCTTTGCATAAACACTTCAAAAAACTAGGTTGGAGAATTATGTATAAAGGGCAAAGGATGAGCATGCATTACCAGAGGAACCACCAGGGACTCCCGAGGAGCTTTGGGCAGGATTTCTGTCCTCACCACAACCTGATCCTTTGGAGAAAAGAGAGCTCAAAAGAACCTGATTTTCACAAAGAGACCCAGAGATACTCGGAGCTGAGAGCCAGCCGAGGCCAGTGAAGACATGATGAGGGAGGTCATGTTGGAGATGCCACCACAAGAGAGAACAGGAGGAAGACCACGCAGAGAGAAATGAAAATATGCACAGTGAGGGGGGGAAAAAGTAGGCAGAAAGCAATCACAGAGAGCCAGCACACACTCACCAGCAGGAAGGGGAGGAGGGAAATTCTAACATTTGCTCCAACTAGGCTCTGCTGCTTACACTCAGCCTCTACGGGTAAGACTCTGCCATGGTCACACCAGTGCAAGGGCTTACAGGTGGCCTACACCCCTTCTGTAAATATCCTAGAAACTAGAGGGTCCAAAAACTAAAACTAAAAATGTCCCAGGGTAAAAACCAAAAACACTATGACCAAAGACGTGCTATCCAGTAAACCTGTCTTGAGATATAAAGAAAGCCCAGAGCAGTCAAGGATCTTCCGGGGTTCAGGTTGTCCCGCACGCCATTGCTCACGGCACACTCCTCCTCTCAGAAACTCTCCACTCTCAGAGGGGAAGCGGGCTTCGAGGACGAAAGGAACAGGCAGAATCTGAATATGGCTGCAATGCTGGTTGAGAGAGTGTGCGTGTGAACGAGGAGGTGCACGTCCCTGCTGACAGACCCATCCCCAGAACACACCTGCCAAAGCAGATGGCATGGAGCAACAGGCAGACCCAGGGAAAGTCAACAGGGCGGCTCCTTGCTTTATAATCTGTTGTGGCTTCTTGTTACAGTTAAAATCCTTTCCAATTATTAGAAAAAAAAAAAAAACAAAAACAAAACAAAGGAGGCACATGCTCCAGATTGGGTGACAAATGGTATGGTCTGCCAGGCTGTGAGCTTCTAGATAATCACAAGAACAACAGACCTCAGAGATACAGAGACACAGCAGAGCAGAGGCCAGGCTCTGAGCCCACCTGGCTGTGACACAGGTGACAGGAGAAGCCAGGAGAGACATGAGAGTTAAAGAGACAAGTGTTGATAAGACATGAAATCAAATTAAGTTAGTAAAACAGAGAAGCGTAGAGAGACTAACTAGTGTGTGGGTTAATCTTGTCGGTCAGCTTGCTGGGTTTTTTGGAGCCACCTAGGAGACACACCTCCAGGAGACTTGGAAGGTATTTTCTGAGAGGTTTAACTGGGTAGGGAAGACCCACCTTGAATGTAGGCAGCAAAGGTCGCCTTTCTCTAATTCCTGGTCACGATGCTGGACCTAGCCACACCCACCATGCCTTCCTCCCCATGATGGACTTCATTCCTCTAAACTGTGAACTGTGAGCCAAAATAAACCCTTTCTCCCTTGGGTTGCTTTTTGTCAAGTATTTAATCTTTTTTTTAAGATTTATTTATTATTATACATAAGTACACTGTAGCTGACTTCAGACATACCAGAAGAGGGTGACAAATCTCATTATGGGTGGTTGTGAGCCACCATGTGGTTGCTGGGATTTGAACTCAGGACCTTCGGAAGAGCAGTCTTTTACCCGCTGAGCCATCTCACCAGCGTCAAGTATTTAATCACAGAGAAAGCAACTAATACAGTTTGGAATTAAAAAAAAAAAAACTTACAGGGTGTGGTGGTTTGAATATGTTTGGCCCCATAGATTCATGTATTTGAATGTTCTATGACACAGTTAGGTGTGGCCTTGTTGGAGGAGGTGTGGCCTTGTTGGAGGAGGTGTGGCCTTGTTGGAGGGTGTCACTATGAAAGCTGGCTTTAAGGTCATGTATGTGTTCAAGCTCTGCCTAACGAAGAAGACCAGCGGCTCTCCAGACCGACACCGTGACATTGGGACTGCTGCAGCCTTCAGACTTGTAAACTGAAGAGCCACCAGGCCCTTGGCCTCTGCAGCATGCAAATGGCTATTATTGGACTACTCAGCTCATACCATGTAAGTTAATATAATAAATTCCCTTTGTAAGATGCAGATATCAGATCTGTTCCTCTGAACTTCCCTACATGGCGGTAACACAATCCCACACTGATGTCCAGCCAGTTCCCTGCCTCATGGACCATTCTGTCTCCTTCCTATGCCGCACCATGAGAAGCCTGACTCAACCTGTACAGTCCATTCAGTCCTTCACCTTGTGTGTGGGGAGGGGAGCTGGTGTCCCTGGAATCTCCACTCCTGTGGAAGCACACTGCCAACTGATCTGCAGGGTGCGCTGCCCTCTTGGCTTTAGTTTTACTTCCCAAGCAGCCTTAGCAGTCCCTGTTCTGCCCCTGCAGTGAACCCGAGCCACACACACATGCGCAATGTCATTAGGTACAGCGTTAGGCCCTTCCTAAGATCCCTGACACCCTAAGTAATGGGGTCTCTCCCTCTCCTCTCTCTGTCTCTCTCTGTGTGTCTCTCTCTCTTTCTCTCCTCTCTCTCTACCTTTCCCTCTTCCCTCTCTTTCTTTCTTTCTTTCTTTCTTTCTTTCTTTCTCTTCCTTCCTTCCTTCCTTCCTTCCTTCCTTCCTTTCTTCCTTTCTTTCTCTCTCCCTCTCAGTTATTTCCATGCGCATTAGTGTTTTGTCTGCAAGTATGTCTGTGTACCATGTGCATGGCTGGTGCTTGCTAGAAGATGATATTGGATCCACTGGAACTGGAGTTACAGACAGTTGTGCATTGCCATGTGGGTGCTGAGAATCGAACCTGGGTCTTCTGGAAGAGCAGCCAGGGCTTCTAACCACTGAGAAATATTCTCAATCCCCTAAGTAATATTTTAACATGCACATTGAATAGTCACCCTTGGCCACAGAGTCAATCCTGCGCATTTTGAAAAATGTAGCATACCATGCTTCCCTGGGTACAGAATATCTTCACGGCTGGCTTCCATCTTCATCCCTCTCTTCTCCTTTGTACAATTTGAATCTGAAATCCTCCAGTCTTGTGGTTTTTAAAGTCTGCTACCCAGCTGTGGAACTTTTTTGAGAGACTGGAACATTTAGGAGGCGGGGCCTGGCTGGCAGAGTAGAGCACTGGGGTGCACCTTTGAAGGTGGCCCCGACTCCTTGTGCCAAGTTCTCTACTTTCTGACTCACTGTGAAGCAAGAGGGATCTGTGTCACACTCCAGAGCCAAGAAGAGCTCCATCATACCTTCCTGCTGTAATAGACCCTGACCTAGAATACAAGCTGCATCTGTCAAGTATGTTGACACAGTGATAAGAAAACGAATCCATTCCTCAGGTCTGGGAAGCCTCAGGTCTCTTCTAAGTATGATTTCACCTTTTGCAGAAAGACAAAGTTGGAGTCTTTAAAAAGTTTAATTTTTTTTTTTAAATTATTGTGTGTGCGCCCGATATGTGTGCATGAGCACACATGCCACTGTGTGCATGCAGAGGTCAAAGGGCAATCTAGCTCCTCCCTTCCACTTTTAGCCGAGTCCTGGGAATTGAACTCAGGTCTCCAGTCTTAGCCACCTCAAAAGCCGAGAAGAGCCGGGCAGTGGTGGCGCACACCTTTAATCCCAGCACTTGGGAGGCAGAGGCAGGCGGATTTCTGAGTTCGAGGCCAGCCTGGTCTACAGAGTGAGCTCCAGGACAGCCAGGGCTACACAGAGAAACCCTGTCTCGAAAGACAAAAACAAAACAAAACGAAAACAGAGAAGATACACTCAGAATGATCTAGCATGTGGCCTCTTCAGACTGGCTTCTGTGCCTGGCTGTGTGTTTCTGGGCCCTGGGAACTGGTATTCTCTCTTTCCTGGGTGCTCCTTCTATAGATGTGGGGGGTATTTACCTCTGCACCTGCTGGCAGCCTGAGGCTGCTTCCTGTTGGAGCGCTTGTGAAGAAAGCTGGTATAAACATTCATGTGGAGCCTTTTGTGTTGATGTAAGTTTTCAAATCAGTGGATGAACACAGAGAGTACAGTCGCTGAGTCTTATGGCAGGAGAGTGTGTACTTTGTAAGAAAATGCCAAACTATTTTCCACAGTGGCTGTACCACACTGCACATCACCAGCCGTGCCCAGTCACTCTTGTCGCTTGACATGCTCACAAGCATTTAGTGCTGGCAGTTTTGTGAAGTTTTTGTTTTGTTTTGGGTTTTTTTTCCTTTTAATCTGTGTGTGGTGGCATCTCCGTGTTTGAATTTGCAATTCCGTCGTAACAAACGGCTGTGAATGCCTTCTCACGTGCTTTACTTGCCATCTGTCTGTCCTCTGTGGTGAGCTGTCTCTCCAGATCTCTCCCCATTGTTAATCAGGCTGTTTGTTTTCTGATTGCTTAGTGCCGAGGTTTCTTTGTAGATTTTCTAAGCATAACATGAGAGGTTGAATATACAGAATGGACAGAGCGTGTATATAAACACTTTAACCCACAGCCCGCGGCAAGAAGCCTGGAAAACAGATCTCTTTCCACCCCAACCAGCCAGGAGCCTCCTGCTGTATGCTGGGCTTTCAGAAAATTAGGTCAGCAGCAACAGGAAGCCACACAATAGACTCTGTAACTATCCGTACAGACAGCCAGACTCGATTACGTGGAAGCTTCCATGATCTTGTTCCCACTTTGCGCCCAGAACCCAGGACTAGCCTTCCCACAGAGGGCCCATCCCAGAGGCTGGCTGCATGCATCCCAGGCCAGCAGACTCCATGGGACATCTCCAGCCATGGCATTACCCACCCTCACTTTTCAACAGTGCCTTCCAGAGGTGACCTGCTCCCAGAGCAGGGAGCCCAAGCAGGACATCCTTATACACCCACTTCTCATTTTTCAACAGTGCTTTCGCTGGGGCAGTGGTGGTGCATGCCTTTAATCCCAGCACTTGGGAGGCAGAGGCAGGTGGATTTCTGAGTTTGAGGCCAGCCTGGTCTACAGAGTGAGTTCCAGGATAGCCAGGGTTATGCAGAGAAACCCTGTCTTGGAAAAAACAAAGAACAAAAAAACAAAAACAAACAAAAAACAACAACAACAAAAAAAAACCAGTGCTTTGCAGGAGCGCATTAACATTACTCAAAGCTGGTTTTCCTTTCCGGTCAGGGTCAAGCTCTGGGGAAGTGTTGGGACAGTGACTGTATAGCATTCTGGACCCACCTTGCTGCTGGGTTTGCTTCACTTCTGACTCAGTGGCCTCCCTGCCCTGCATCTCGCATTAGTGTATGGGCTGTGTTTGGGTAAGATGCTTCCTTTTTGGTCAAATCTAGACCAGGTTGCTCGGTTGGGATCTGGTTCATAGCAGTTCCATTTACATGGAATGGGGCCGACTCCAGGAACATAGAGACCTGGGATCCTTGCGCAGGAGCAAGGAGCTCTCCTGAAAGCCACAGATTTGGGGACAGGGCAGTTGTCCTTCCTTGCGTTCACTGCATACAGGAGAGCCGGAGTCAGGGTACCATGGTGGACAGGAGCATCAGAACCATTCTCCTGTCCCCAAGTCAGACAGAGCCAGGGACTACGGACAGCACTCTCACAGGTCACTGAACAGCAGCTCACCCTGGCACCTTCAAAACTGTTCTCACCTGAGAGTGACTGCTCTGCGGACAGGTAGTAGTGCCTGCAGACATTCTTGGTTGCCGCACGGAAGGAGTGCTGCATGGAGCTGGACAGAAAGTAAACATGCACGTATGCACGCACGCGCGCATGCGCATGCGCATGAGAAACGTCATTGCTAGTCCCAACTTTTTACAACTTATTTTATGTGTATGGGTGTCTTGCTTGCATATATTTGTCCACTGTGTGTGTGCATGCACATTGCATGTGTGTCGGGTGCCAGGAGAGGCCAAAAGGTGGCTCTGGATCCCTGGGACTGAAGTGACATCTGCCAAGTGGGCGCTCAGAACTGAACAGGGTCCTCTGCAAGAGCAGCCAGCGTTCTGAACGCTGAGCCACCTTGTGGAGGTTTGAATATGAATGACCCATAGGCTCATAACTTCAAATGCTTAGTCACCAGGGAATGGCCCTATTTGAAGGGATTAGGAGGCGTGGCCTTATTGGGATAGGTATGGCCTTGTGGGAAGAAGAGTGTCCCTGAGGGTGGGCTTCAGGGTTTCGGAAGTCCAAGCCAGGCTCAGTGGCTCGCTCTCTCTGCCTGCTACTTGTGGATCTAGCTGTAAAACTCTCAGCTACTTCCCCAGCCCTGTGAGCACACGGTTTTGTACACTGTATAAAGGTTGTCCTTGAGTTTTTCAAATGATTTCTTTGTCCTCATATCTTGTCTCTTGCTGAACACAGCATTGTAATGCTTATACCCAGAATCTCCTGTCTCTTACTTTGTGAAAAAATTCTTACCATTTGCTCTCTACCCTGTCAATAAACGTTGCTCCCCCAATGGCTGCGCAGAAGACAGAGCAGGGTAGCACATTTACCCGTCAGGGGAAGGAGGGGGACAGCAAGGGGGAGGGGGAGGGAGGTTCAGGTCAGCCCTGAGGAGACACCATGAGAAAAAACATCTGAAGCCCAAAGATCCAGATCAATAATAATATGCAAGTATCCTGGGACGGGGCTGGGAGGCAGCCGGATTAGCTTAGGGGTTATTATAAATCTTTTATCTGCCCAGTATTGAGGTGCAACTTGAAACAAATGTTGATTTCTCTGTGTGGTTACTGGGGATTAGCAAAGGTAAGAAAGCCGGTCGCCATATTAATGCATTATTTACACTATATTAAAAACAATTCATTTTATATAACACCATGTCTGTCTGGGTGCGTTCCGCTCCTCACCATGAGGATAACGGACTACGCCTCTGAAACGCAAGCAAGCCCCAGTTAAATGTGCTCCTTTCTAAGCGTTGCTGTGGTCACGGTGTGTCTTCACGGCAGTAGAGCGCTGGTTAAGACACACCTCCCCAGCCCCCTGCTGCTCTTGACTCGGCTCTGGCAGTTTGAACCTTCAAGGAATGTGCTCATTTCATAAAAGTTACCAAACACGGTGGCATAAAATTCTTAACAGTCTTCATTATCCTTTTAATATTTGTAAAACCCTGCAGCGAGCTCACCTTCGTTAATCCTAAAATGAACAACTCTCCCTCTCTCTCCTTCCTGCCCGATGTGACTGGAGGCCCTAGCTTCCCCACCACGGTGGGGTTACACAGGGCACACCAGTGGTCCTGCCTGCCAGGCTCATCACCACGGGGTCACACAGGGCGGCGCATCGGTGGTCCTGCCTGCTAGGCTCCCCACCACGGGGTTACACATGGCGCATCGGTGGTCCTGCCTGCCAGGCTCCTCACCACGGGGTCACACAGGGCGGCGCATCGGTGGTCCTGCCTGCCAGGCTCCCCACCATGGGGTCACACAGGGCAGCGCATCGGTGGTCCTGCCTGCTAGGCTCCCCAACACGGGGTTACACAGGGCACACCAGTGGTCCTGCCTGCTAGGCTCCCCGCCACGGGGTTACACATGGCGCATCGGTGGTCCTGCCTGCCAGGCTCCCCACCACGGGGTCACACAGGACTGCGCATCGGTGGTCCTGCCTGCCTGCCTTCCTGTTTTCGCTGTGGTCCTGCCTGCTAGGCTCCCCACCACGTGGTTACACAGGGCACACCAGTGGTCCTGCCTGCCAGGCTCCCCACCACGGGTTCCTGTTTTCGCTGTTGCTTTCTACTCTGTGGGTCTCTGATCTTTACTGTCTCTCTCCTGCCGCTAACTCAGGGTTCAGGCTCTTGTTTGTCGGTTTTGGTTTGGTTTTGGAAGGCAGGATGGGGCACTTGGTTTAACACCTTCTTTCTTTTTACAGAGCCTTGAGACTCCAGTTTCTCTCATGGGCAACTTTAGCACCAAATTGCAAAGTCTCACCGGGTAGGTTTTCATTTTAAATATTAAAATACTTAATAAAACAGACCATTGGTTATTGGAAGTACCCTGTCCACTTAAGTGGTTTTGAACTCTATAGATTTCCTTTTGTTGTTAGGTTCCTGCTTAAACCTATGGTGTCAGAGAAAACTGTATCATTTGAATATTTTTTCAATGAATGGGGATTTGACCTGCAGGTCATAACAAGGTGTGTCCTGACAAATGTCCCCATTTGCTTGAGAAGAGCATGTGCTCTGCTCTGTGCATTGTGTCCTGGACATGGTGACAGTGTCTTCAGTCACCAGGCTTTCTGTCTTCTATGGGTTCTATCAGTTGATGAGAGATGATTTCAACTGTGGTGCTTTTTACTCATGGCTGTGTTCTGCACATTTCAGATCTCTGTTACTGGATTCCTAAGTATTCACAGTTTTATGTCTTCAGAAGTAATACTTCTTCTGTCTTGGAAATGACCTGCATCTCAACATTTGTTGTTGAGAACTTACTTTGACAGTGAAACCAGTTTTGCTTTTAACATTCACATTAAACTTATGTCTCCCCTGACCCCTGTGTGCCTTTGAGACAGAGTCAAGACCAGGTTGGCCTTGAACTCAGAGATCGGCCTGCCTCTGCCTTCCAAATGCTAGAACTAAAGATGTAAGATACCATGCCCAGCCTGCTTTCATATGTCTTTAAACTACATGTTGTATCTTGTAACAATCTATTCATTTGCCTTTTCATCCAGTCTGAAAATGTTGTCTCCTAGTGTGAATGCGAGCCATCCTAATGTGGACGTGCGAGTCATTTTTATGTACTTCGAATGTTGGAAGGACCTGCACATTGGCTTCTATTCGTTCAAATCCAACTGAAAGAGATGGGACAGGGGGTTGGATAAACATTTTGTTAAAGATAATATTCAAGTTGCAAATAAACACATGAACATATCCTCTGCTTTGTCTCACTATTACAAACATGCAAATGAGCACCACTGCAGTAGATACCACCCCTCCCCACGCGTTTGCTAGAATGGCTGATATGCCACCTTATTGGGCTGGTACAGATGGGATGGCCCAGAGCTGTCTACCACTACTGAGAACATAGGGCATAAACCCTCTAGGGACAGCTTGGCAGGTTTTGTTTTAGAAAGTTAAACAGACACCCTAGTGTGACCCAGCCATTCCACTGCTAACATCTACCCAAGAGAAACAAGGCTTTATGAACACACAAACGTCCATAGCTACCTTTCAATGACTAACCCAGAAACAACTAGTTTGCCCACTGGCAGGAGAGCGGCATGTTCCTGCATCCTGCAGTGGGACCCTGCTCACCAGGAAAAGCAGGTTGAGTCTATGTGAGGACGCATATCTCAGAGTAAGTATCTTCAATGAAAGCAGCTGGGTTTGAAAAGGAGAACCTGTTTTGTAATTTTATGTGGCTCAAATTCCAGACAACGCAAAGTAACCTAGGTTTACAGACAACGTACAGTGAGCCCAGGAGGACAGAGGGAAGGAATGCAGGACAGAGGGAGGTTATACAAGGCTTGATGGCACCTGGGGACTGGCGAGCTAGCTGGCTAGCTCATCCTGATGGTGGCATGGTTTCACGGGCTTTTACATACATCAAAATGCACCAAATTACCCATTTTAAATATGTGTAGTTAATTGCATGTCAATTATACCTCAACAAAGCTGTTTAAAATACATTTCAAACTTACGATTTACCACCAAGGGAATACAAATGAGAACCAGGCCTTCCAACTCAGTAGAGAAAAAAATGAAATAGTAAGGAAAACAGCCCATGAGCCACAGACAGGGAGGAAAACAAAGCGCAAATAACAGATGTGTCAACAAACATGGTCGTTCTGACACAATCACTTTGTTTAAAGAAATCTACCCACACATGTAGTCTTTGCTCAAGGTACATTTAAAATAAAATAGCTGGATGCCCAGAAGGAAAGACAATGAGGGTGTGTCAGGTGTGTGAGCTGCTTTTCCTCAGCACCGGCTAAGGCAATCAAGGGAAGGAAGGAATATTCTTGACTTGAGGTTTGAGGTGATCCCGTGTTTCATGGAAGGAACGCACAGTGGTTGGAGCAGCTTGCGGCTGTGCCAGGGGGAGCGAGCCATGGTGGCTTGCTCACATCTGAGCAGATCGAGAAGCAGAAGGACGCCTGGTGCTCACGTGCTCCTCTCCTTTTCTTCCTGGGTTCCCACCCCCTTGGGTGACAGCACCCACATTCAGGTTGGGTGTTGTTACTTTGCTGTCACTGTCATAAGACGCCGGGACCAAGGCGGCTTACAGAAGGAAGAGTCTGTTTGGGCTCAGAGTTCCAGAGGGTAAGAGTGCCCGATGGCAGAGTAAAGGCTCAGAAGCAGGAACAGAAGCCAAGCGCTCAAATCTCCAAGCCAAGCATGGAGCAGAGGGAGCAGGCTGGGAGGAGCTGTTCAAGTCTCTAAGCTCGCAGTGTCCGCCCCAGTGACACACTTCCAGCAAGGCCATGTCTCCTAACCTCCAAACAGTGCCACCTCCTGGGGGCCAATTGTTCAAACTCCAAGACTGCTGGGACACCTCATTCAAACCACCACAATGGGTCATTCCTCCTCAGTTAACCTTCTTTGGAAGCACTTTCACAGACCCTCCCAAAGGGGTGTGTGTGTGTGTGTGTGTGTGTGTGTGTGTGTGTGTGTGAGTGTGTGTGTGTGTGTGTGTGTGTGTGTGTGTGTGTGTGTGTGTGTGTGCCTGCAGAGACCAGAAGAGGACATCAGTCCCAACATGAGGGATAGGAACCAGACTCAGGCCCTCTTAACCACTCAGCCATCTCTCCACCCCCTCAGAAGTATTTTAGTTCAGTCACTGATAATTAAAATGAATCATCACATTAGACAAATTGAAACATTAGAAAAAGTTGATAACTCCATTCTAATTAATATCATATAAATTTTTAAAAATACTTAAAGGAACAAAAAAGCTTGACAATGAGAAATTATGCAAGAACCAATAACTTACACACACATATTTATTATATATATATATATTTATTATATATATATATATATATATATATAGAGAGAGAGAGAGAGAGAGAGAGAGAGAGAGAGAGAGAGAGAGAGAGAGAGGGAGAGAAAGAGAGGTGGGGGAAGCTAATCTGAGAAATGTCATAGCAAATTAACAGCTCACATGTAAATGTTCACACATAAATGTTCACCTTGGTCATAAGTTTCATAAAATTACATTTGGCTTGATTCTGTCAGGTCTTGATTTTTAATACAAAGATTGGCTTGAGTGAGCAGGGAAATTTTACACTCTCCAACAGTGGCTATTCTCTGCTTTCAGTGCATGCAGCAACTCAGGGGCAGCGGCAGGCAGAGAGAAGTCTATGGGCCTAGGGCTGAGAGAATGCAGGAATGTTCACACAAAGTCCGGAATCCAGCCAGAGAGCCTGCTCGCTCTTCCAGGGCCTCCAGTCTGACAGCCTCCTCCCTACATCATCCTGTGAGGGGCTGGTGTCTGCCCCTTGGCAGATTTTGGTGCCAGCAGCCAGAGCTGTCACACACGTGTTTAAGAGCAATTAGCTTGTCCCCCAACTCATGTCTTTCTGTTTAGATAGATGTCTATACTGGAGGCACTCAGAGATGAACTCTGCCTCAACAATGTAGCAGCAGACGTTTCAAGGGGCAAAGCCGGACATCCACCCAGCCCCACCAGTCTCAGACATCTTGTAAGCCCAAGGACATCACTCTTGAGAAACCACCCATTGCCTCTCAAGATTCTGTAACTCTCTGGGAGTCACACGCTTATGGCCACTGGCTCCTGACCCAGTCTGAGGCTTCCACTGTTGCACATTGCCAACGAGTCCACAGACTGGAGCGAGGGTGAGGCTTCCTCTCGCTCTCTGACCTCAGATCCCAGAGCGTGCTCCTGAAGGCTGAGGGAGGAGGAAGGAGTTACAGCTTGAGAGGACAGCAGCCCGTTTTCCTTACAGGAGACCCAAATCTCTTCGTCTGGCATGGAGCCTGATGCTTTTCTGTTGACACTGCTGCCTCTCCTGATCTGCTTCAGACTCACTAGCCCTGACTGGTCTCTCCAGCCCCTTCATTCCAGGGCGTCCTTCCTAGAGGAAGGCTCTACCATAGGACTTGAAACACATTTTCACCACCTTCCTCCAAGAAGTCAGGGCACAGCTTCGCAGCTCCCACTCCGATCCAGTGGACAACTGAGATGGGCAGAGGCCTAGTGTTCTGAGTAAGATGGGAAGGAAACGTGGAGCCAGAATCCAAAAGACAGTAACAGGAAGCTGCCACCAAGCGAGAGCCATGTTTAAAGTGTAGCTTCCTCTCTCCACAGTGCCCCAAGACAAGCCAGTGGCTGCTTACCTGCTTCTGAGTTGCTCCTGGCATAAGAAGACCATGGGAAAGGGAGGTGTGAGAGCCTGTCTGACCGTACCATCCTCTGCGTGTGTGTGTGTGTGTGTGTGTGTGTGTGTGTGTGTGTGTGTGCCTTTGTCTTTGTATGTGTGTCCTTGGGTCTATGACTATCTGTGGATATGTGTCTGTATGTGTCTTTATATCTTTGTGTCATGTGGAGGGGGACATCTATGTTCGTGTATGTATATGCATGTGCCTTTATGTCTCTGTATCTCTCTGCATGTGCCTATATTTCTGTATGTCTGTGTCTATGTGTCTGTAGGTGTTTAAATGTGTCTATCAGCATCTGGTTGGCTGACTTTCTGGCAGTACCTGAGTCTTAGAGCTAAGTTCCTGCCCTCCTGCCCCACACCTTTAGGTAGGGGGAGATTCAGGCAAGGTCTCCCACCTGGATGCCCTTAGGGCTGGCTCCTGACCACACCTGGCTAAGCATCCTCTCTGCTAAACCAAAAGTCAGAGAGAGATCGGAGCCAGCATGGGACACAGTTCTGTAGGGAGGAGCAGCACCTCCATCTTGTGTCCCAAGTGCCAAACTTTCTGAGCTTGTGGGAGGGGGAAGCAATCAATTTGAAACATTAAGTATGGCTTTGGAACCCATTTGGCTCCTAGATGACAACTTGCCTTGTTCCAGATGGTTCCGTGCAGTTCACATTCGTTAGCATGCTAATTTATTCTGACTCATCCAGGCTGCCTTGGCTGCCTCACAGCAGGGCTGGCATGCACCTCGGTGCCAGAGCAGGCCCCTGGAGGCCATGACTCCCAGCTGGGATGGGCTCCTCTGGGAAGCTGTCACATACTAGAGGATAAAGGGGAGGGAAGGAACATCTGGGGACCAGGCTTCGGTGTCAGCCTTGAGTCCTGGCAGCTCTAACAACAGGATCAGCCTGTGACAGAACTGCCACACGGAACTGGGACACCCACTAAGAGCAGTAGCCCGAGAAATCCTGGTGGACAGCGGCCTTGATGGCCTTACTGTAGAAAAGATCTTCCAGGGCAGAGACGTGAGCGTGTGATCATGCGACCACCTTCCCACATCAGCACCCTCGGGACTCGAACAAACCCACCCCTCAGCTGCTCCACTCCTAAAGTGATTCTCTGGCCCAGGACGGACCAATCCCAGGCCTCCTGGTTACATGGATGAGCAGAAGAAAAACATCTTTCCATATCCCCGCGGTCAGCTTCCCTCAGCATGTGACCACCCAGCTTGCCGGGCAACCTGCATTACCCAAAGACACTTTCTGACCACCCTGGTGACTCCACGTGGCAGCGCTAGGGTTAATGCCTCTGAAGCAAGCCATCCTAAGTGATATCTGGGGAACTGCGGATCTGCACGGCCCGCCCCTACGATACATGCACCGGCTACCCTCAGCAATCATTCTTGCAGGCCTCAGGTCACTGCCAGTGTATACAGCTATACATTCCGCCCTGACCAGGGAAGGTGATCCCCACAGCAATAAGGAGGAGCTAGTCTCTGACTTCTGACTCCATCTTACTAGGAAAACTTGGCGAATTGATGACATCTGGATTCGGGGAGCCTGGAGGGTATATATTAAGTGTAGCAAAGGTCCCAGCTGAAACACAGTGTGCCAGGCTGCCCACCCAGCTCACAGAGAGATCCAGGCTGTGCCCCTTCCTGTCCTGTCTCTCTTTGTCCCTTCCATACCTTGGAGTCTCTGTTCCAGACTGGATACTACATCACAGTTCCCAGATGTGCACCCACACATGTGGACCTGGGACATCTTGACATATATACTGAGTAACAAGGACCGGTCAGCCATGTGTGCAGCCCACAACCCACAGCCTGGAGCCCAGACCTGCCCACTGCCCCTCGGCACTTCCCGCTCCTGCCCAGAGTTCTCAACATCTGTGTACAGCCCCTCAGTGTTCCCAGCATCTGTTAACAGCTCAGGGAGCTCCCAGCATCCATCTGTACGAGGCTCCAGGGTTGGGAAGAGTCTCTCAGGAACATCTGACCTTCCATGCGCTGGGAAGAAGATGGCAGAACAAACATTTGTCTGTCCCCAGTATTTGGACCGAAAAGGGCTAGCCTGGACTAAAGGTGGCCTTCAGCGACAGCTCACCTAAGAAGTAGGAAGAAACACTTGTGGTTTCTGCAAACTGTTAGAAGCATTCCCTACTCTCCAGTGTCTTGGTTGAACAGAGCATTGCATGGAGCTGCAAGATGCTGTTGTCCTATCTCTGGAGATGGATATGCACTTAAAGGATTCTGAGATAGGGCTGGAGAGATGGCTCAGCGATTAAGCACTAGCTGCATATCCAGAGGATCCGGGTTCAATTCCCAGCACCCACAGGGAAGCTCACAATTGTCTGGGGTCTGACAGCTTCACTCAGACATGAATTCAGACAGAAACAAAGCTAAATGATTTTTTTTAAGGTGTCAGAGGTGCACCTGAATAGGAAGGGCAGGAGCATCAGGACCGAGACCTGGCTGGCTGGGTTGTTGTAGCAGATTCTATATGAGTGTGGATTGACAAGGGAGCCTGATCCTGGAGCCTCCTGTGCCAGGTTACAAGCCCTGGAGTCACAGGAAGCCTTTGAGAGGTATTTTCCTTTTAAACATATAGTTTTCATATTGTTATATTGGTTTCATTGGACACTGTTGGATTTCATAAAGATGTTGTCAAGCAGTTATATCACATACAGTAGCCATGTTCTCTCCCTTCCCTTGTGTGTGTATGTGTGTGCTTGTAATATATGTGTGCAACTTCTTGAATGTGCTGTATATACACTACTGAAGGCCTTGAGCAAAACCACAAGGTGACAAGGTCTTTCAGGAAGAGGCATTGGGCAACCCCAGGAAGATTTTCAAATGGCAGCGGTCACCTTGACACCAAGGTCCCAGCTGAGAGATAATGGGGTACAAAGCTCCGTTGAGAGAGACACCAAATCTAGAAGAGAGACATTGGGAATGAGATCCTGAAGGCAGCCTGCAACCTCATCACCCTTCTGCAGGGAGGGACCTTAGCCTGTCCCTCAGCGGCCTCTCACGTTCCTGTCTTCATCTGGGGTTTCCTGTACGTTACCAGCATCCCGGTCACCCAGAGAGGAAACAGGATTGTTTTTCACCCCCGCTTGGCTAAACTATAAATGAATCTATTTTCCTTCCCGATTTCTGTTCCCAACTCTTTTTTGGATACAGGAAGCTGAGGAGCTGTGCTGTGGACCGGAGTCCCAGGCCCTACCACGGTTTTGCTTGTTGGAAGGACCCCACCCACGGATCTGGACAGCCACGTGTAGGGGAGGGGGTGGTGTTGGGCTGAGATGAATGCCCTGAGCAGCAGCCCTGTGTCGGTAGACCCGAGCAAATGCTTCCCTGGCAACCTTGCCAAATCTTCCTCCCAAACTTCTCTCTCTTTCAAGCTCCCTAACACTTGGCCAATAAATCTCTCTCTAAGTGACTCCTGGGGGACTAGTGACCTGCCACCAGGTCAAGACAAGCTCAGGTCTTAGTGCTAGATGGAGTGGGGCATAAATAGGCTGGGTGGGGTAGTTGACCTGGCAGTAGCAGCAGGCTGTAGAGCCCCTTACTCTAAAGAGTTCTGCTCTCTCCTGGGGTGGTGCTAGAGTGATCCAGAAGGGCCTCCCCGCCCCAAATTTGGGGTGTGCTGATAGGGAAGGACATGTAAGATGCAGGCGATTCCAGCCGAAGATAGCTGCCTCTGTCAGAGTATGTGTCATAAATGGAAGCCATACTCAGATCTCTGAGCCCTGGGTGCCAAGTGTAGATGGAGCCCAGGTGCCTGCTAGTAAAGACCTCAGCAGAGAAAGAGAAAACTGCCCTGCTGGGAGACAACAGGGGGACAATGCAAGCAGGGGCATCAGCCCCTGGTAACCAAAGTGATCACCAATGTCCAAAATGGGCTGGGAGGAAACTGGGCCCAGAGGCTGCTGCAGTAGGTGGCTGGTGGCAAGTCAGGCGACTATGTCCATCTGAAATGGTGCACAAATATAAAAATGGTCAAACTGGTTTGCATGTCTGCTGATGCCCTATGCCACCCAATCTAAGTTGTGTTCACAATGTGCCCTCCACCCTCATGCAAAGGCTGTGGAGCAAGACCAGCTCACCACCACGGTCCACCCCCACATAGGGGCTGTGTGAACAAGACCAGCCCATCACCCTGGTCAACCCTCAATGCAAAGGCTGTGAAATAAAACCAGCTCATCCCCCAGGTCCACTTCTAGGCAGGGACTGTTGAAGCAAGCCCAGACCCATCACCTTGAGACAGCCCTGAAAGTGCTACTCTCTGTCCACTGCAAAGCCTGTGGCTTCTTCCATGCCTCCAAGGCCGACTCACCACAGTGGCATTAGGACAGTCAACAAAGGCATCACGCAACAGGCAGACTTGAGTCAGGCGTCACGATGGCCACGCTTTCATAAACTGGAATGACTTGGAGCCTCAGACTAAGTGTTGTCAGAGGTGGCTAATGGCTAGCCCTGAAGAAGACATGAGATATGTGGCAGAGAACAGAGGCCAGAGGAAGAAGGTGGTGGCCAGATCTGCTGTGATAGACCTGGTACAAGCTCACCTCACACTGGGTGAGGCTTCAAAGGGTGGGGTGCGTGCTCTGAGTTAGATGGTGAGTGGGATGCCCTGTGGAGACTGTGGCCTGCCTGGAGCACTTCCCTCAACAAGACCAGTCCAAAGACCCCTCCCAGGTGACAGGTTCATTAGACGCTTTAGCAACCATTCATCCCCTTCAGGAAAGACAGTCAAGCTTGGCCCGAATTTAACCACTCATAGGTCTCACTATCTGTGCCATCGCTTCTGACCTGGGCGTCGGTGAGGGAAGAAGGCAGCAAGCTGTGCCTACGGGATGCCCCAGCCTTGTCCTGAATCCACACAACCCCAGACGGCACGGGAGGTACGGGAGCTGCAGAGATCTACAGCCCCATCACAAGACAGCAATGCAAAATCATGACCCAAACTCAGTCCTGGGGAAGTGAGGGGCCAGGTTGCATCCACTCCTACTGTTCACCTCCATCTCTGATCTGTCTCTCTCTCACCATGGACGGTGTCCAGGCCTTCAGGCTCCTTAGAGGCCTGCCCCATGCCAAATGAGATTGTCAAACGCCCTTTGAAGGCACAGGGTAATCACTTTCAGGGGTTTATAGTCCCGGAGGAGGGACAGCCACGCCCCCCGGCCCGGGAAGGCCATATCTCAGTGCAAGGACATGGCCCAGGGTATTTACAGACGGTAATGAGGCTGTCCACTGCAGAAGCCCCATAAATAAGCAGGAAAACTGCTGAGTTTCATGGGCTCGCCCCTGATTGCCTTGAAGGCGACATTATTTTAATAAAAAAACTAATCAGCCAGCCTTCCCAGTATGCTCGTGGTAGTGTTAATTACAGAGAGTCCTCGAGTAGGGGTCATGCATTCCACCCAGTTCGACTCAAGGGGTCGGGTTGGGCAGAAGGGGCAGGAGAGCAGCAGAGGGGTACCACACAGGCATGTGGCCCGTGTGACAGCAATCTCCACAGGGCGTGCTATTTACCAGCCCAGCCATCACCATATGGCACCCACACTCCTGGAACAGTCCCCTGTGACAGCTGCACACTCTCCATGGAGAAAATAGGCCATATACCAATGCCAGCAAGGCCAAATATGGTCTCAAGATCAACGGAATCCCTGGGACAATGGATTCCAAGGGCCCAGGGGGCCAAGACATCCCACAAGGACATCTTTTGTATCTTATCTTGGGGGGCAGCTCTCTGGGACCCCCTTAGGCTGTGAACTGAGCTGTGGTTCTGAGTCTGGGGGATGTTTATCACTGTGACAGTCTACTCTTTGCGGACTGATACAACTAAAATCAACACATTGGGGAAATAGGGGGCAGAAGATTTAATCAGCTCTTTATCCTGAAAAGTGAGACAAAATAGGTTTTATTTCACAACTGGTGAAGTTTGGGTTTCGAGTAAGATTTATATTTATTTTATGTGTGGGAGTGTTTTGTCTGCATGTGCACATATATGCCATGTGCATGCAATGCCCACAGAGGCCAGAAGAGGGCGCTGGACCCTTAGAACTGAAGTTAGCATTTGAAGCAGCCCAAGCGGGTACTGGGAATCAAAACAGGGTCTTCTGTAAGAGCAGGCAGTGCTCTTAACCTTTGGGACATCTCTCCAGTGCCAAGGTTAGGTTTTAACGACAATTCATGTTGATTTTTCAGCGTTCCTGGGGGCGGGGTGCATTGTTTGATTTTATTAGCTCGTTTTCGTAGTAAAGCACCCTTGCAGTCCACTCTCTCTGAGGCTCGTGTGCTCCCCCCACTCTCTCTGAGGCTCACGTGGCCCCGACCCCCGACCCCCTCACCTGGAATGGTTCTCCTCGTCAGGGCTAGACGATAGCCCAGGCCCCAGTTTGCCACCCTCAGCTGGTTCCCCTGCCTTTCCTGCTGACCTCAAGTCTACCTGAAACCTTTCCAACTCTGAAGAGGATCCACCCACAGTTTGCAGTGACTCTCTCAGGAATGGGGGGCCACCAGATGTCCCTGCCACTCTCTGGCTATGTGCAGGTCACTTTAGAGACTCTGCCCAAACAGAGTTCTCAGAGCACACTTGGTGACCATGACATCAGTCACCAAGACTACAGCCCAGACTGTAGGCAGGTCTCCTCAGCCCAGCTGGTCATCTACATACTTAGGAATGTTCTCCTAAGGCCTGGGTGACAAAGGCCTGGTCAGTCACACGGGCACCTATAGGGAAGCGGTGTGGAATTTAGAAAGTGGAGGCTCCCACGAAGAACTTAGGTTATCTTACTGGGAGCCCCATTCCTTCTTGTCCCAGCTCCCTTGAGAAAAAGACCTCCCCATTGGGGACAGCCACCACAGTGCACTGTGTATGGGAGGGGGGCTAGGACCTTGACACGCACACATGTCACACCATGTGACCCGGCGAGAGTCACAAGGGACTGCTTGCCATAATACAGACTGGTGCTGCCTGAAGCCACAGTTGCTGCCCCCTGCATCTTCTTGTCTTCAGCGTGCCATGATGTCACAGGCTGCCTCTGTCCTGAGGACCTGCCCAGGAGATCAGGACCCAGGGGATTGCTGAGGCAGGGATGGACCAGCCTTGGCACAAGGAACTGACCCCGGTCCCCTCCCC
>JADRCC010578229.1:0-28040 GCA_019843855.1 Hylomyscus alleni
CCTGGGAAACTCCATGAGGAGTGAGGCTTCCCCCACCAGCTCTCCCAATACTCCTGTAGCATTGTGGATATCATAAAAGAGATGCCGTGAGTACCAGGCTCTCACAACTAGCCATGGGCTACACCCTGGGTCAGTCCGTAAAATGTCTGATAAGGTAGATCTCATTAACTCATTTTCTACATAAGCCAACTTGAAGGTTACAATTCACAGCTGTGGTTTCTGAAACACCAACTTGAATCACTGCACATCTGAGTCAGGCAACTTGTGAAGATGAACTGGATGGTAGTCGCCACGTGCAGACTGTGGAAGCTGTTAGTGGCTTTTAAATAACAGTTTGTAGTTTTCTTCTTACGCAGCTAACTCCCAAATAATTGAGACTGGACCATTATATTTATTTAACATTCTTTAAATGCACAACAACTGAATAGTATCACTCTATTTGACTCTAAACTTATCTGGCTAACCCCCAGTCAAAATAATTGCATTTTATGGCTTTCCAGATATCTTTCTAATGGTGTCTTCTGGATTCTCTCCCCATGGCTAAATCCCCTAATACCCTCTCCCACCCTGGCTGGCAGGAAGTCCCTATTCTCTTCCCTGCTAGGTCATTGGCTATTGGCTCTCTGTATTGACACTTCAGGGAACAATTGGGGAACTGGTGTTTATACACGATTGGGACAGGAGATTCTCTGAATAAGCATAGCAACCAGATATAGGAGATAGAAATCAGTATTTGAATCTTCACTCAGTGCACAAAAACATTATGCCTACAGGAAGCTACTTTAGAAAGACATGCATGCCACGTGCCCATATTCGCCCTGGCAGTTCTACGATGCATTGGGTTTGTGTCAGGGTGTTAGTGTTGTGGGCCCAAATTATAGTCTGTATCACAGTGAACTGTGCTACCCTTAGCCCATAGGAGTAGAGTGGACCACAGCAAACGCTTGCTTCCAGGATTCCTATGCTTTCTCCTAAGAGACTTAGCTTCTACAGGTCCCCTCCAGCTGTATTATCAGCTTCCCGATCCTGAGTGGCAGCAAAGCACATCCAGGCTTGGGATGGCAGTCTTTATATCAACTTGACACAAACTATAGTCCTCTGAGAGAAGAGAACCACAATGGAGAAAATGTCTCCCATAAGAGTGTCTATAGACAAGAACGTCTTCTTAATTAGTGACTGATATGGAAGGGCCCAGTCCGTTATGTGCAGTGCCACCCTGGGCAGGTGGTCCTGGGCTCTATAAAAAAGCAGGCTCTGCCATCAGCCCCTGCCTCCAGTCGTCATCTGCCCAGTTTGCCTTTTTGCCTTGGCTTCCTTCAGTGGATTATGACTCTGGCTATGCAAGCCAAACACCCACCCCTCCAAGTTGTTTTTGATCATAATGTTCCATCGCAACCATAGGAACCCCACCAAAGACAAGGCTCTAGCCTTTGCTCCTACAGTAGAGGTTGAGTAGGCTGGAAGCTCTCAGTGAGCAGAGGCCAACTTTACAAAGTCATGACACAGGCCAGAACACCCCGAGGCAACCAGAAGATCTGACTTAGCCTGGAGGGCTCCCCATGGAAATAGATTCCTTGGTGTGGGGGACAGGGGCAGACGCTGAGCAAAGCCCTGCGACCTGGATCCAGCCTGAGAGTGTGGCCACACCCCTGCATCCCTGAGACCCCCAGATCCGATGATTAAGTCCCACAACCCTCTTGCTTCCCAGCTTCTTTGTTTCTTAGACCAGAACAGAGGCTGAGTCACTGAGGGGTTTTAATTTGGAAAACAAGGTCACATAAGAAAGAAACCACAATTCTATTAACAATTACGTGCAGAGCAAGGGCCTTAGTTACAACTTTCCTTTTTTCTTCTCCCAGTTCAGGGCTGGCTGGCAGAGAGGAGCCTTCTTCGAAATTTCTGAGCAGCCTCAAGTCTCCTAGAACAAACAAGGGGCCACTTTGGAGTTGGGGAGGGGAGGAGGAGGGAGAGGAGGAGGGGGAAGGGGAGGGGGGAAGGCACAGATAGTTTGATTCCAGTTTCCTATTTGCTGCCATTGGACCCCCGAAGAACACATTAAACCTGCCTGAACTTACCATGTTTTTAGGATGAGCCGAGGTACAAAGACACTCCTTGGGAAACTAGCGAGCATTAAGAACCAGAATCAAGCACCCCCACAGGAAAGGGAACAGATAGGATGATCCCCACAGCCAACCTGGGTTGTTACTTTGCATCCTAAGAAAACAGGAACCGGAAGTCAGGGCCCTCAGGGAAGGGTTGCCTGAAGACCACCCTGTGTCTTTGACTTTGCAGTTTTGAAAATTATCCCCTGAATTGGTGCGGAGCGAGGCAGTTTGCTTTGCTTTCCTGGCCCCTCTGACTTCATGGCAGGCCTGCACTGTTACTGCAGCCGGGTTTGATACTAGCAGGCAGAAGCCTATAGGGCGGAGATGGGAGGTCCTGCTTTATTTGGAACTGTGTGAATGCCTGCCACATTTCCTTGTCCCTAGAAGTCTGGGCCTGTGGGAGACAGACCAACAGTGTAGCCACAGCCCCATGGGGTTCCCAGCTCTACTGCAGCCACTTCCCTGGGACCCAGGCCTGTTCCCACCCTCAGCATTGCGAAAAGCTCACAGTGAGCCCACAGTGCATGTCCCTACATGCACCTACGATTCCCAACTCAGTCTTGGTTGTCAGCAATCGTCTGAGATTACCAGAAGCCTTCCCTGTCCCTGGAAAAATCACCAGCACGTTATTAACTTCTGAGGCCAGACACATGTTTTCCATAGATTTCTTTAAGTACTAGTGGCCACCGCAGAGGAACTCGGCCTTTGAGGATGAAGAGCGTGTAATTAAGACATAATCTCTCCTGCTTTGTAATAGATGAAGCAGTAAATGGCTGCTTCAGCTTCCCTGGTACTGAAATACCCACAAGCTGCACACCTTCCCTCCCTTAAGGCTTTCTTCGGAGGTTGTTGCAACCCTGCAACACGGAGGAGCAGCTGCAGACACATAGCGAAAAGCTTTCCTTCTGGGTCCTCGTGTTTGGTGTTGGTTGATGGAGATTTACAGCGAGGCCCACCTGGGAGCACAGCTGCGCTGACAGCAGACACAGCGCAAAAGCAGACCGCAGTGCTCATTTTGCTGATAGCAAGGGGGCTTTGCTTTGACTGGGGCAAGGGCTGGTGGTCAGGGCATTTTGATTGTGTAAACATATAGCTCTCCATCAGAGTTTCCTGCATCAGGTATAAGCCAGACAAAGGCCACCATGTGGCGTTTTCATCTCTTCAGAACTCTGCTTTTGACAGGTCAGAAACCCTACCTTCTCTTGACCTTTCCGTGGGAGAGAAGCCACAACAATTTACATTTGTCTGTGCCGAGCTGACAAGGGCTGTGGCTAACCATCCAAGAATATGGGCTGTGATCAATATCTAAGAATATGCATTTGCATATCTTGGGGAATTTAGAGTCTCTGTGTTGAGATTCTTGCTAGATAACGTAACCTAAAACTCTACTGCAGAACCCCTTTTTAAAAACATTTAAATTGCTTTGTTTTTAAGATGAGCCTTACTGTGTTAGCCAGGCTGGCCTTAAACTCCAGGCCGAAGCAATCCTCATGCCTCAGGCTCCCTACCGGGTAAGACTGATTTCTAGGAAACGTCTAAGGCTAGTGTCTAGGAAAGAAAGAGTGTCACAACCCCAAGACGCGCAATCCATCTACTCAGCTATCCATCACACTTCATTCATCTAACTGATGGGGAACAGATATCTGAGAGAGATGGCTTGGCACAGAGCTGCCATTCTGAGTGGGACGTGGGCAGGAATCTGAGGCCACAATGAGGGAACAGTTACATAGGACAGTGATTTGCTGCTCACTGCTCCCTGTAAGCGAAGCTAACATGGAAGAGGCTTCACCTGGTCATATTCTGTTTCACTGAGTTGAAATCAGGTAAGTTATTCCATGTCACTCATAGCCATGATCCAAGACATTGTGAACTGAGTCTCCTCCAGGAACTAGAGGAACTAGAAACTCAACTCCAGGAACTAGAAACGCAACTTGTTTGTACACCTCACATCTTACTTTCCTTGTCTCCCCTGGCACCCACCTTCTTTTTGGATGTGAAATGCATCTCTGCAGTCACCTCAACCTCCCTTCTTTTCCCTTTCTCTTAGAAAGCTTCAATGTTGATCTTTGGATTTTTAAATTTGTCATCTTGTTGGTGGTGGGGGATTGGGGTGGGGAACTATGCATGTACACATAGGAATTTATGTGTGGAGGCCAGACGTGAACATCAATGTCCTCCTTGACTGCTCTCCCATCTTATTTTTTTTTTTTTTTGAGACAGGGCATCTCATTGAACCTAGCAGTTCTGCTAGGCTGGCAGGCTAGCATGCTCCAGGACTTGGGCTTCCCCAGCACTGAGGTTCTAGGGGTCACTACAAGAGCAGAAATGACTCAAAGACAGCTGCCTGGATTTTTTTATGTAGGTGTTAAGAATCTGAACCCAGGTCTTCAGGCTTGCAAAGCAAGCACCTTACCAACTGAGCCCCTTTGAACTTTTCTATTTTTCAATGGGCACATGCACACGGTAGGTATATAATGTCTCTCACGCCCAAAATCGTGCGAAACTAAGTAAGCCTGTCTCCTCCCACCATCCCCTTCCCTTACAAAGTGACCTTTTGTGTCTTTGTGTGTGTCTGCTTGTGTTACATTTCTTTTTGAGATAGTCTTGTGTGTTGACCAACATGTGCTCCTAGACTCACAACTGGGTTGAAGCCTTGCAGAATCGTCATTAAGTTACAAAAGTTGAAGATGCATTTTTAACCCACCAAATTCACTGCAGATCTTAGCTAAGCAGCACTGCTGCAGTAGAGAGTTCGTTTTTCTCTCCAGATCCTGGGACCAACCAGTATCTGTCACTCACCACCACAGCCTGGCATCAAGAGAGACAAATTCAAACCTCCAACTATGGCGTCTACTGAATGCATATCATAAGTAAACTTACCTTGTGTGTTATAATTTCTACATGCACTAAAATAAAGTCTACCTCCCTCCAGCTTTCCAGTTGACTTTCTTGATTCTCTTGCAGCTGCTGGTAAGACCTTAAGGATCTTGTTGAATAAAGGTGTGATGCTCCTTGAACATAAATCACTGTCTTCCTGTGTAGGAAGGGATAACACTTGTGACCTATACGTGTGTTGTGACGCTATTCCTAGGGAGATGTACACAGTATCTACTTACCCCAGAAAAGGAAGCCACAACTGACACCAAAGCAAGGATACTTCACAATCCGACTGACTTGGTGAACCAATGAATTTTATTAGAATTACTTACAGAAGCACGGTAAGGAATGGCTTACAGGAGCAACAACCACTCCAAGACAGCTGTGACAACAAAGTCTGTTCAGGCATGGGTCACAGCTCATGAAAACTGGAAACCCAGAATACAGTGCACAGCCTACAGCAGCGCCAGGGGTTGGAGGGTGTTCCTCTTCTTCCAGACAGCTCCTCCTGGGCTAAGCCTCCTCTAGGTAGCTCAGGTAGTCTAGGTGTCTCTTTGGCGTTCTTATAGTTTATATATGCTTGAGAAGGGAGGGGCCTAGCAACTCTGGTCAGTTTCAGGTACTTCCTGCAGCTATTGAGTTGTTTACTTCCTGAGCTTAATGAGTTTTCTGGCAGGAATGAACCTTTCACCTTCCCACGAACGTTCTGTGTCATAAGGAGCTTTGTTCCAAGGTGGAAGTTTTTAGGCATGAGATTGTTACAGAACACTAAGAGACAAAGGAACACGAATCAAAGAAAGTCAGGTCCCAGGGAGCTTGCCATTGGGAAGATGTTTCCAGCAGCCCCCTTTCTAAAAGCTTTGCTGACCTTTCAGAGAGGAGGGAGTCAGTACATAGTCCCTTGCACTCTGTCTTATTCCTCCCTTGAAAGCCTTTACTCACTTCTTACTTCCTTTTGTCTCCCTTGGTGCCCACCTTCTTTTTGACTGTGAAATACATCTCTAGTCACCTCAACATCCCTTCCTTCCCCTTTTATCTTACAAAGCTTTAGTTTTGATTCAAAAATCTTTCGATTTTTAAATGTGTCATTTTGTTGGTGGTAGGAGATTGGGGTGGGGAAACACGCATGTATGTGAATGTAGGTGTGGAGGCCAGATGTTAACATCAATGTCCTTTTGACTGCTCTCTACCTTATTTTTTGAGACAGGGCCTTTGGACTCCCCAGACCAACCAGAGCAGAACAGTGTCTTGTGAAGCCGCTGTGCCCTGTGGTGGAAGGGGGGTGTGCACTGAAGGGAAACCTCAAGCCATGGTTTAAAGCTTCAAACACAGTTCTGTGGCTTTGGGTTTTTCTTACAAGAATCAGGAAAAAAAAATACACTTTATTTACGAGTACATGCAGAAACCATTGCATTTTAGTATAAAATGGCAATCCTGGGAGGGTAAGACAGCAAACTCCATGTATGAGACCAGCAGATGAGCCCTGAATCATGGTGGTGCCATTCAGGTACCATTCAGCTGGGCAAAGGGTACATCTCTAGCTTTGCCCTTTGGAGGGTTGAAAGAACAAGGAGTTCAGGTCTCCTTGTCTGAGCGCCCAGCATCCAAGGCCCTGGGCCAGTTGGCTGCCTGGAAGTGGAGACAGAAATGTGCTAACACAATCTGACCCGTGTTTACCTTACCGCAGACCCTTCATAGGTAGGAGCTGACTGGGCTGTGAGAAGGGAAGAGCAAGGAGAAGAGTCTAGGTCCACTAGCTCTACAGCCTATTCATACGTGTGATTTCACGCAGGCTTCCCTCAACCTTCAGCAGAGAGGCCTCTGGCACTTGCATAGAAAGAAAGGAGGGAGTTGAGGCTGAGAACAATGACGAGGCTTACCTAGCCATAAGACAGTCAAAGGGACACAAAAGGACAGAGCTTACACATCTTGGACTTAGATTTCTAAAGTGAATCTATTGCCTTCAGGGATCCAGAGGGGAGAAAGGTTTTCCTGGCTTCTAAGTTCCGTTAGAAATCTAGTGAGCCATTCTAAGCAAAGTCAAAAGGTCTCAGAAAGGGCCCAAGAGATGGCTTAGTAAGTAAAGTATTCTTGTCTTATAACCACAATGACTGAATTATATCCCCAGACCCTGTGTTAAAAAAACAAATAAAACAGGCATGGCAGTGTGTGCTTATAATAATCCCAGCCTGGGAGAGACAGAGGTGGGACACCATGGCTACCCAGTCCCAAGTATAGCATACTTGTAAAGTTCCAGGCTAGTGAGAGACTCTTTTTTCAAAAAGCACATGACTCCAAGGTTGTCTTCTCTCTCTCTCTCTCTCTCTCTCTCTCTCTCTCTCTCTCACACACACACACACACACACACACACACACACACACACACACACACACAGGTACACCACTCCCTCAGAAAACCAAGTGGTTCCCAGTCAGGGACAGTATTGTATGTACAGAATATTTGTCAGTGTAGAGAAGATTTTGGTTGTAGCACCATAACAAAGGATATTAAAGTCCAGGAAGGGCCACAGAATGTCAGACGCTCTCCATAACAAAGGGCCACCTGTCCTCAAGTACCTTTTGATAAAAGCTGATGGGTTCTAGTCTACTCAAATAAAACAAGCAAACCTTATAACTACTTTTAAGAAGTGTAGGGCTGGAGAGATGGCTCAGTGGTTAAGAGCACTCACTGCTCTTCTAAAGGTTCTGAGTTCAGTTCCCATCAACCACATGGTGGCTCACAACCATCTGTAATGGGATCCGATGCCTTCTTCTGCTGTGTCTGAAGACAGCTACAGTGTGGTGTGTGTGTGTGTACATATGTATAGTGTAATAACTAGGCATGGTGGCGTATGCCTTTAATCCCAGCACTCGGAAGGCAGGAGCACGTGAATATCTGAGTTTGAGGCCAGCCTGGTCTAGATAGTAAGTCCCAGACTAGGTAAGGCTGTAAATATTCTAGCTTTAAGGGGAACGTTTTTTTGTCTCCAATGTAGCTGTTGCAGCTCTGAAGGGAAAGATGTCCTAGCAGTCAGGAGCCAAGGAATGCCACAAAGTCACAATGTATAACAAACCTCACAGGAGATATTTTGTTGGAAAGACACAAGAGGGTGGCTGCCTCAGCTTGGGCAAGAGGCAGCAAAGAAAAGGCAGGCTTTATATAGGGTTTCCAGAGTGGAGACTTCAAGGGTGGGGACTGGTGATATTTCAAGTCCTGAATAAGGGGCAAGTTCAAGGCTTAGAGGGATTTAGAGCTCAGGGATTGGTGAGTTTTCAAAACCTGGAAGTGAGCTAAGACTTTCTCTACCTTACCTACAAAGACATAATAAAACCCTGTCTCAAAACAAACAAACACAAAGTGTCAAATATCTTTAAGGGAACCATGGCCTCTGGAGCCACATCTTGTCCTTCCGATGAAACCACCTGCTTCTCTTGGGAAAAGAGAAGTACTGTTGTTGGAGACTATATTTCCTAAGCATGTGCCCTGGCTCCTCAGTCCAGAGTTTGCTTTCCATGGTTTCAGTTATCCACAGTCAACCACAATCTGAAAATACTAGATGGAAAATTCCAGAAATAAATAATTAGTATTTTAAATTGTGCAGCATTTCTGAAGAGCAGGAGCAAAATCTTCCAGAGCCCTCTTCCCCACTGTCGGGAATTTGAATAATCCTGTTGTTCATCATCTCTGTGCTATGGACTGTAACCACCTGTTAGTCACTTAATATCTCAGCAACCAGATGGGCTACGGTAGCTCAACAGGGACTCTGTGCAAGCAACTTCATCTTATGTAACAGCAAAAGTGATGGCGTAGTGGTACTGGCAATGTAATCACAACACATTTTCCCAATGGTTCCATTTTATTAGTGGTCATTGTTTTTAACCTTTTAGTGTACCTAATCGATAAACGTATCTTAAATGTGCACTTTTAGGAAAAATTATATGCAACGTTCAGTACCATCTGCACTGTTGGATGCTATTCCCCCGAGCATAGAGGGGATGGATACCCAGTAACCTCTCCTGAAAACATCCCTTGTGTCACCATGACCTGGACTGTGACCTAAATGCAAAGCAAGACTCCTCATGGTTCAGCAAGAGAAAAGACGGACACGCGTACAGGGCACTTCCTGTGCCCTGAGCACAATGGAGTTGAAAACACTGAAACCTTGAAACCTTCAGTGGTCACAGTTGTTTGCAGCTCCTGATGAAGTGATGTTCCCAGAGTTCCCTAGGTTTATGATGGGATGTTAACATCCTTGCTCAGTGGCAGCCAGTTCATCGTCATTCCATACCATCCTGGACGGAGGCAGCTCTAGCTGCAAGCCCATGGGGAACTCAAGAGTAGTCCCAGCTCAGGGACAGCTCATCCTCCTCCAGATGAAAAAGGAGATGTTTTTGACGTGGCTGTTCTGAGTTCCACTGCTCTGGGGCATTCCTACATCTGGCAATACCAGAAACCACAAGCCAAACACAGAATAATTCAAGTCCTAACAAAGGAATAGTCCAGAAGGCCTCCAGCCCATGAACCTACTATCATTATGTTTTTCTTCCACTGACTATCCCCTTCTAAAATCTTCAATTACGGAAGTACAATTTAACTGTCAAACATATAGGCACATTAATCCCTTATACCAATAGGTTAAGTTTCTCCACAGCTATTTTTCATCATTAAGCAAAAGTTTTGAAACCTCAATTATAATTTGAAAAGAAAAAAAAAAAACCAAAAACCAAGCAGAAAACAGATTAACCACGAGTCTGAACAACAGACACAGAGGTACGATGAGCCCACGAGTCTACCAGGCTCAGCTGATAAAAGCCGCGGTCACAGCGGCCAGGCTTATCCAAGTAGGCAGATTCCCTAGGAGTCCAGACTTATGTAGAATCTCCTGATTTCCGAATATCGATTCAGAAGTTTTGCACCGGCTACATAAAACACATCTGCCAGTTAAGTGCAAACAGCAGGCTGCCTCTTTGAAAACTGGGCTATGGAGTTTAGCCTCAGACCAAAATGTAGGAGAGAAACTGCCACAGGTCTGAATGTTTTATACTTTGAATAATCCGAACACACTGAAAGGAGTGTCCTCAATACTATTTATTAATGGTCTCATCTCCGAACTTACTAACAGAACAACAAAAGGTCAATGTCACTGAAGAAATGATGTCAGCAAATCAAAACTTCTCTTTGTACACTTCACCAAGAAGAAGTGCATGGATGTAATTTAAACCTTTAGTGGGAGAATCTGAAGATTAGAAGATTCTCGGGCAAGCAATGACGTCACTCTACTGCCGTAGGGTCAGGACTTCCGGTGCCAATCCAAGTGGAAGGAACATCTTGGAAGGATTAGTGAATATTAAGAATAGCAAAATGCTCTTTTCAATGCTCACGCCAAAGGAACTGGAATTTCCCTTTTCGGAGGTGGCTGTTGGGTAGCTACTGCTGCACACCATCGTTCTGTAAAGGATTTCCCAGCATCACAAAGTGCACCGGCTGTAATATGGGGTTCCAACTTTAATGTTCATAAACCAAGCTCACTCATGGGCTAAATTTTATCTGTTCCTTTTTCTTTCCCCATAGAGTCTCACTGTGAAGCCAGGCTGGCTTTGAATTCATGACCCTATGTGATAGCCCACCAAGTACTCAGATCAGACCCTGGCCACATGCCCAGCTAGAGTATCGGCTTTTTACTTTTGGCATGTATGTCACAGACCTCCAGAATACAGGAATGAGCCTAGCTCTCACTGGATGCAAAGATTCCCAGGGAAATGGTGTCACTAACGTGGGTATCTAAAGGCCCATGGAATTGTGGGAATGCAGTGAAAGCCCCAAGTAGCCTGGGCCTTGGCGTGCACAGGGGGAACAATACACAACTGTTGGAGCTGTGAGGTGCCCACCACTGGGCGAGCCCTGGATCCTCGAGGAGACCTCTGAAAGGTGAAGGTACAACAGCAGCATGAGCTACCTAGACGCAGTTATCAAGAGTTGTGCCCCTGAAAATGGTCACGTGTTTCCGAACTGAGGTGGGTTTAGGAGACCCAGCCCAGGGACAGACACTTTCCCACTAAAGACAGACTGAGGACCTTGGGAGAATGACAGGCACTCGTGGTGCTGGCCCTAGTGAGCCCTAGGGAAGACTGCTAATCCTGAAGGGGACCTTGGAGGCCGCATCCCCTACCTCCAGTTTCTAGGATGTCCCTTAACAAGCTGACGTCTCCCAGTGCTTCTCTCTAAGCTTTTGGTAACGTCTCTGTGTTTGCTTTATGAGCAGTGCAGGTGAGTGAGACCTTTCAGAAACAGACAGCTGTTTGCTCCCAGGATATATTTGCCAGTCACAACCCAACCTGGCAGGACGGCCAGGAGACACACAGATGACAAATCTAGGTCCTGGTTCATCCCTCCACACCCGTCACCTGCAGCCCAGACCATGGATGGGAAAGTTCGGTTACCTGCTGGGGGTGGGAATATGGTCCTCACCACTTTCGGAACAGTTTCAGTGTACTTGTGCCTCCATGTGGCTGGCTAGAAGCAGCATCAAGATGGGGACCAGCAAGTCCGTGGGGATACTCCAGTGAGACACTCAGGCCAAGTGCTCTTCCTATTGCACGGCGAATGTTCAATGCATTTAGTCAAAACTGTGATTGGCTGCTGAGCACCGGGTGCCTAGTCACGTCCCCGTTCTGATTCTTTATCAAAAGCGAAGAGTGGTCATGTCACTTGGGGATTGTCCTCCTGGCTGCCAAACTCTAACTGCGGGACAAGAGATCACTTCCTTCAGCAAAGTCTTTTTGGTAAGAATAGAAATGGGGCTAGAGCTGAGCTCAGTCCCGGGATGGGGCTAGCTCAGTCTCGAGGTGTTTGCTTTGTACAGGTAAGGGCCTGGATTCCATACAGATCCCAACATTACAGAAAGAATGGCAGCAAGTGGGGAGGGAGAGAAGGAAGGGAGAAGGTAGGGGGGGGGGGGGGGGGCGGCAGGGGAAAAAAGGAGGGGGGGGAAGGGAGGACGGGGGGAGGGGGGGGGGAAGGAAATTATAGGGTCTCAAGCCCAGAATAAAGTGCTGTGTGATTAAGAGTCTCATTTGAGGGTGAGATTTGAATCTGCTCCAGATTGGCCAGGATCCTTTGGCAAATGTACACTGCAGAAAGCATCCACCCAATCTATATTCAATTTGGCTCCTGACACAGATATGTCAATAACCTAACCTGTTAGAGTTACAGTTAGCAAATGCTGGTATTGCTAGATAGTTTAGTGGAGAATTTTTTGCCCCTTTAACCTCTCCAATCACTACCAGGTAGGTTTTCCTAGAAAAGGACACAAGGTTTAGAAAAAGCAAGTAAGGGTCTAAGCCCAGGGTCATAGAAGTAGTTCCACATCAAGTGGGCTACTCAGTCTACACCAAGGAGTCCAGGTCTTCAGAGCTCAGGCCACCTGCCCCTCACCTTGCTGTTTGTTGAATGTTCATGGAATAGGGATTTTTCATCGTGGTTCACAAAACAAGCTGCGTAGCCGTTTTGCTGGCTCAGAGTGGGTGAGGGTTGGGAGCCATACCCCACAGGGTGCGTGGGCGCGCCTCTGGATGCCTGCCTCCCTCCCAGAGAGGTAGCCAGGTCAGTGGACCGCAGCCTCCAGAGGTAACCAAAGAGGCCCTAGATGTTGAGTGTACCGTGAAGAAAAGCCACTCTCCAATTTCTGCTCGGTGTGGCTTTTCCTGCTTGGAAAAACCAAGGCTGCTGGTGTCACCCGCTGCCAAAGAGCAGAACTGGAGCCCCGGGGGAGGGACCACCCGCAGGAGGCCTAATCAGCGGCAGGCTTCCCAGCAATGAGGACAAGGGGGCACCGTGATGAGACAGTCACCACCGTGAAATGCCTCCCACCCTCCTCAAGGAGACCACAGAGCAGTGGAGGACTGAGGCAGATTCCGCGGCTGCAGAGGTAACTCCAAGAGGCCTGGTTCCCCATTAGGAGGCCTGGGTCCAGGATCTCCTTAGAGAGCCCAGGGGGTGCCACTGCTAGCCACACCGACAGACTCCATGTTTCCCTATACAGCTGAAGGTTCCTCTTCTAGAATCACATTAAGGGCCAAGCCTTTTCGAGTACCTATTTTTCAGGAGTGGCCTCTAGCTGCCTTTTTTCTACATAGGAAATAACACGGACTCGGAGAAGGGGTGAATTTGTTTGTGCCGCGGAGCATAACCTCTGATAGAATTTGGCTTCCGGCCTGGTCTGTCACAGAGGGACAGATAGCAACAGGTAGAGAACTACACTGTAAAGGAAAAGGACCGCTGGGGTACGGCTCGGTGGTATAGGCCTGTTTGGCAAATGTGCCTCAGGTCCTAAGCATTGCAGACAAAATCAGGTCAACTCAACAGCAGAGATGTGGGCTTGATGGGCGCTCTGCACAACCCTGAGGACCCGGCATTGGAGGGGATGGGCGTGGGGGATGGGAGTGGGGGCATGTGAAGAGTCTTGTGTTTTAGAATCTTTATCTTGGACCTTGCCTTCTTTTACCAACAGTCCAGACTACAAGAAGGCATTTGGTACTTCAGAGTTCCCGCTCAGTGCTGAAGGGCCAGTAGTGAGATAGGTGCTGGTGTCAAACTACCAAAGTTAGTCCCTCACATAATCATTTATTTTTATCAGAGATTTTTGCATTTGCTTCAGTTTGATGAGGTTCTCCCACCCCCCCTCCATCTCTCCCTCCACCCCTGTCCTGTAGGCATGCTGTGAGGGAGGCTGAGGAGAGGCAAGTCAGCTCTAGAAAGAGGCACAGGAAACAGAACCCTCTATATAGATGCCGGGCCAACCAGAATACACAGAGGCTACCTGGCCTACGGTGATCTCAAAGGCCTTTCCTGCTCCCGGAGGACCCTTCGCCCTGGCATATACCTTGGACATCCCTCGTGTAAACCAGGGACACTATTTTCTTTTCTTTTTTCATTAATTAATTTATTCACTTTACATCCCAATATCAGCACCCTTCTTCTCCCAGTCCCTTCCTCATAACTCTCCCCACTCCTACTTCTCCTCTGAGAAGTGGGAGCTGACCCACTCTGTATAACCCCTGCCGCCCCCTTACACACACAAAGCACTGCAGGGCTAGGCACATCCTCTCTCACTGAGGCCGGAGTAGGTGGCCCAACTAGTGGATCAGGATCCCCAAGTAGGCAACAGATTCAGGCATAGCCCCATGCCAGTTGTTGGGGGACCTGCCTAAAGACCAAGCTGCACATCTGCTTACATGTGTGCAGAGGAGGGGAGTGTCGAGGTTCCAATCATGCTCGCTCTTTGATTGGTGGTTCAGTCTCTGGGAGCCCCCAAGGGTCCAGGCTAGTTGACTCTGTTGGTCTACCTGTGGAGAGGGACTCTGTTTTCAACATTCTCTACTGCTAAATAGTAATCTCTCGCATGCAGTTTTAGATGAGGGTGTCTGGAGGGCTTGCCCTGCACGGATTGGCCAACCCTTTTTTGTAGGGGTGGATGGTAAATACTTCATACTGCAAAAAGCAGTCTTAGGCAATGTATAAATAAATGGCCTGGTGGTGTTCCAGCAAAGTTATGTTTATAACTTTGAGCAGGCCAACCCCTGCTCAAGGGTGTTGATTTTTGATTGGATCCTTCGAGTCAACCAGAGAAAATTGCTGGCTAGAGGGCTGTTGATGACCTGAGGGTGTAGTTTTTGGATATGCATATCTCCATATCATAGTGTAAATGCTGCAGTCTATGATGTAAACAGTGGGTAACTTAACAGTAATGCCCATGCTTTTAACTGGTAGCATTTATTGAACACCTACTGCGTGCTGGGTGCTATGTTCCTTTCCTCCTCCTCCTCTTCCTCCTCCTCTTCCTCCTCCTCTTCCTCCTCTTCCTCCTCCTCCTCCTCTTCCTCCTCTTCCTCCTCCTTCTCCTCCCATCAGAACTGGGTTGAGAGGTGGGGACCTTTAAGAAATGGTGAGGCTATGGGAGGAGTTCCTGAGCTCATAAATTAACTAATGACGGGTGACTGGTGAGATGACTCAGTGGGTGAGAGCACCGACTGCTCTTCTGAAGGTCATGAGTTCAAATCCCAGCAACCACATGGTGGCTCACAACCACCCGGAATGAAATCTGATGACACCCTCTTCTGGTGCGTCTGAAGACAGCTACAGTGTACTCATTTATAATAATAAATAAATCTTTAAAAAAAAATAACTACTGACTCTCCCCAACTTCTGCCTGTCATCCTGACTCTCTTTCTCCCCCTCTCTGCTCACCATGATGTCTTCTGCTGTATTATGTGCCAGATGCAGCCCCTGGACTTCTGCAGCTTCTGTCACTGGGAACTACATGAAGGTCTACCCTCCTCACATCAGGTACAGTGCTACAGTATCTCAAAAAAAAAAAAAAAAAAAAGAAAAAAAAAAACCTCTCGTAAGGACTCAGGAAAAAGGTTGCCCTTTAACCTGCCCATACCTCCCTGAAATGTCCAAAACAGCCATCATTTCAGTCACAGACAAAACTGGGATTCAAGAGAGGACAACTTGGGGGGCTGGGGATGTGTGTGACACAGTTGGTAGAAGGCCTTCCCAGCATGCTTAAGACCCTGGCTTCCATCCTCAGCACCTAATAAACCAGGTATGGCAGTTCATGCCCGTAACCTCAGCACTCTAGAGGTAGAGGCAGAGAGATCATTTTTTTATTTTAAGGTTTAAGGTCATTTTAGGCTACAGAGTTTGAAGACAGCCTAAGCTAGAGATCCTGACCTAAACAACAACAGAAAAAGAAAGAAGTTGTAGGGAGGGACAAAGAAAAAAAGAAGAAGAAGCTGTGTCATCCAGAGTAAGGAGTGGTGCCTGCCGGCAGAGGACAGCAGTGCTCAACCTTAGGCTGTCCCTAGTGTCAGGGACCTTAGAGCACCTCTAGGTGGCTTATACCAAGGGAATTCTTTCACCACCGGCTTTAGAGATAACAAGACAAACATCTCTGTGTGTTTAGTTTGGGGATACTTTTGATGAGATGCTGGCTAACTTTGGGGGTGTGAGGTTCACTGATTGTGGGTATGTAGAGGCTGACTCTGGGCGTGTGGGGCTGGCTGACACGGGATGTGAAGGCATACTTGGTCACAGTTCTAGAAATTTCCTGGGATTTGCCAGGGAGTCTAGGTCATTTGGCAGAAAGCTGGGCCAGCCTAAAGGGGTCTTGCTTCCAGTCTTAGAGTCACTTGGCACAAGATCTTACAAAGACAGAGAGAGAGAGAGACACGGAAGATTGAGGCACTCAGGGCCCAGACTTTGAAACTGGTATGATTCTGTTCATTGTACAATTTACAAGTGAAGCGAGGCTGCAGGGCACTGTGGCCAGGGTCAGTCTATAGCGTGAGCCTGACCCTTGGAAGGCCTTGGAAGGAGTGGATTGACTGCTAAGAAATCTTCATTCACTGTAAGTATGTTCTGGCTATGTGACCCCCAACCCAGTCTGCTACTCCCTCTGCTTAGTACCTCCTGGTTGCCACATGCCTTCCCAAAGTGAATGCTGCCCGGCCATTGCTCAGGCTTTAGCCAATCAAAGATCTTCTCTTTGACCAGGGATACAGTGAGCTGTTTTTTGTTTTTTGTTTTTGTTTGTTTTGTTTTTTTTTAATGACTTTACTTGAGCCGTTTTGGCAGCTTTCGTTTAGCTGTTTGGAAGGGGCGTGTCGTGACTCGAAGTGTGTGTGGATACTTGTACTGTATGGGGTGAGTCCCCATTAGATAGGCAAACTTGGGTGTGGATTTTTGATGCCTCTTCAGACTCTCAGAAAACTTTGGATCTTCTCTCAGCCAGCCTAAGGAAAAGAGGCCAGGCGTCTTCGCTGCCCTCTAGTGACCATGCTGTTATTTAGCAAGATTTCATTTAAATGTGGATGGTCAAGTTAGAATAGGGAAATTAGGTTAGAATTTTAAATTAACTTTCACTTGAAGGCACTACAGAATAGAGGTTAATATTCCCCCCCCCCATTTTTTTTTTCATTTTTCGGGATAGCGGTGGGGTGGTTTGAATCAGGGTCTCATCACGGGCCTCGAAGTCACAAGGACCCTCTTGCTCTGCCTCCTAAGTGCTAGGATCACGGATGTACAACACTCCACCACGGTGCCTGACCTGGGTTACTGGCTGGTCTTCCAGAGAGACCCAGGTTCAATTTCCAGCACCCACACTGTGGCTCCCAACTGTCTATAGCACCAGTTCTGTGGGGTCTGTTGCCCTCTTCTGTCCCCCATGGGCACCAGGCAGGAAGCAGTGCACAGACTTGTGCACTCATACAAATAGTAATAGAATACAATATAAAAAAAAAGTTAGTCCTTGGGCTGGAGAGATGGCCCCGGGGTTAAGAGCACTGACTGCTCTTCCGAAGGTCCTGAGTTCAAATCCCAGCAACCACATGATGACTTACAATCATCTGTAATAGGATCTAACGCCCTCTTCTGGTGGGTGTCCGAAGACAGCTACAGTGCATTCATATAAATAAAAATAAATAAATCTAAAAAAAAAATTAGTCCTTCGTTTCACTTAGAGCCCAACTACTAATTTGAGGCCCTAGTTCTGGCTCCTAAGAGCCATATGATCTTGGGAATACTAACTACCCTCACTGAACTGGCACAGCAATACTTGCCTTGTAAAATCAGCTGTTAATGTCCTGACTGTACTGTAGGGAAGCATCCAGGAATTGTACAGAATTTTAATTATAAATTCCATGGTTAGGACAATTTTTCTTTCGAGGGTTGCACCTTTCTTCTCTTGGGCAGAGCGCTGGTTCTGCAGTGGAAGACAGATTGAACTCTTTGACACGGCCCCCAACAGCTGTCCCAGCTCTGAGTCACTCTCTGCACTTGTGATGCTTTCTGGAAGAGCCTGTCTAATATGATCACTTAACAGATCTTCATGTTTGTTTCATTTTTGTGTTTTTCTTAACCTGTATGTAGTGGCGTGAAGTTCACCGAAACATTTCATGTAATGTTTTGCACAAGTAAGACTTTCTTTAAAATGACAGATTTTAAGCTGGGGGTGTTTAAAACCCAGGGCTTTAGCACTGTTAAAACAAGCAGAGCTTATACCAACAGAGATTTTTTTTCCCCCATTTAAACAAGTGGTTCTCACCTTTCCTAGTACTGTAACCCTTTAATACAGACCTCATGTGGTGACCCCCGCAACCATAAAATCATTTTGTTGCTACTTAACTGTAATTTTGCTACTGTTATGAGTTGTACTATAAATATCTGATATGTAGGATATCTGATATATGACCCCCACCAAAGGGGTCATGATCCCTTTGAGGTTGAGAACCAATCCTTTAAACTGAGTCTTATCACTCCATACTATCTCTAGGTGTGCACACATAAAGAATTGGGTTCCAGCAGACAGAATCCTCTGAGAATGGGTGACAGTCCCTTGGGCAGGTGCGTGGGACAGTAGCTCAAGCCACACACTGACAAGCCAATATCCATCTACTGCTGTTGGTCACCCAAATGAACCTTATGATGAACAGCTGGACAGCTTGTCTGCTGACCATAGTACAAAAATTTTATTTCACTGAGAAATGCCCAAACTTCACAAAACTCTTACAACAGGGAAAAAGAAACTCTCCGTGGACCTCAGAAAGATGGAAATTGTCTTAATGACCTCCTCTGACTCAAGGTGGCTCCTTTTGGTTTTTCAAGACAGGGTTTTTCCATGTAGCCCTGGCTGTCCTGGAGCTCACTCCTGTAGACCAGGCTGGCCTCAAACTCAGAAATCCACCTGCCTCTGCCTCCCAAGTGCTGGGATTAAAGGCGTGTACCACCACGCCTGGCTAAGGTGGCTCCTAAGAAAATACATGGATGTTTGGGGTGAAGGACTGCATGTTAGCTTTGGCCCTGGAAAGCATACTTGGGTTGCATTTGGCTGGCCTCACTTTTAAGCCCTGTCCCAGCTCTGGCTGTGGGGACTCATGTATGAGCCCCCCGTGACATCCTTCTACATACCCAATGACCTGAAACTGGCATGCTCACACCCCACTTTGCCCAAAAACAGCCAACAAAAAAAAACAGTCTTGAGTTACCCATCTCAGACTCTCCTCATCCATTGTGCACCCTGGGGGCACTGCTGGGACTGTAAACTCCTGCAGTCACCATGGCAAGTATGGTGGCCCCTCAAAAGGCTAAACACAGAATCTCCACATGATCCAGCTGTTCAGCTTTGAGTCCTCACACAAGATGATTGAAAGCAGAGATTCAAAGACGTGCCCGCACATCCAGCTAAGGAGTAGAAACAACGCAAAGGCTCATTTCCGGATGATTGTTACACACAGGTGTGGGTGCATGCAACAGGGTGTCGAAACATCGCTTGGTGCTAAAATGGAAGGGCTCCATTCAAAAGCTGCCACATGGTAAACCTTGAGGTTTGTTCAAGAGGAGAGTCACAAAGGGTGACTCCACTTACTTGAGGTACCTCGCAAGGTGAAACACATACAGACAGAAGTGGGGGGGGGGGGAATGGCCTTGGCTGAATGAGGAGGGCAGAGTTCTATGAGTAGACTTGGCTTGGGAGAATCAAACAGTGCCAGAGATGTGTGCTGGGAATGGTGACACAGCAGAATGATGCGCCGATGCCACAGAGCTGTGCACTTGATGGGATAAGATGGCAGACACCGTTCCTACTGGAGGTCTGTGCTGAACAGGCAGTCCTTTCCCGTTCAGCTGGGGCATGGTGAACCCAGTAGTGTAGGGGAGTCTGTCTGCTGTCCCTTGTCCCCTTGCAATAACTGAATTGTTTTCTAGGAGGCTAATAGATTGGTTGGCCAGAGGAACCAGAGTCACAGAAAAGACATTGAAAGGAAAATGGTGAGAACACACTGGGCAAACTGGATCCGGGGCTCATAGACAGTGAGAGGAATCCCAGCGCCTGCTAAAAGTTTGAGCGTAGGAATCCAGAAATATATCTCTTCGTTCTGTGGGAGGTTGGTGGTGGGCTGGGATGGATAGAACAATCTTTTTTAGAAAGTTGTTGCTGAGTTTTGCAGAGCAAGAATACTTGGAAATGTTTTTTTTTTCCTTTTATGGCACAACGTCGCCACCTCATGGACGAAGTGTATATGACATGAAGTTCTTTTAGACTGCAGGGAGCCGCCGTTACCTCCCTGCCTCAAATGCCATTTCTTTTCAGAGATTCCGTACAGGCAGTCTTATATTTGCAGAATAAATATTTGGGGAGCAAACCCAGAGTCTCATGTTGTCTTGATTTCCCTCAAGACTGGAACATCTTTTCCAGCACTTGAATATCCGGGTAGGGTCTGGGTACCATTTTGTAGGATTGTCTCATCTAAAACAAAAATGGGGGTAAAAAAGATAGGAAGAGGGGGAGGAAGATGAGGAGGAGGAGAAGGAACAAGAGGCCACAGATGTCTTCCTACCCCAGCTTCCATGTCAGCCCCTGCCTATCTCAGCTTCTACAGCAGAAGGGCTGCTACGATCTCAGTGCCTGCCCACTTATCTCTAGGATTCACTCTCTCTACCCAAGCACCATGGAGCTGACCCCATCCTGGTCCAGAGGCCATCTTGGTTCTTGTCTTGCCTGAAGCAACCCACCAGCGACTACTTTCTGGAACCATAGCCTCTCTACCTTCAGCTTCCCTCTTCTCCAGCTCCTCGCACCTTTCTTGGTCCTCATATCTCCAGGCTTCTTCACTCTTTTGTCTTTCCAGTTAACAAGACCCGGGCAGCACCCAGGGCCCGGTTCCGTCCCAGCATGAAACCGGGGTCTTATCGGGGCTCCCACCTTAAAATGCAGGGGTACACTAATGATTCCCTGACTGTAGCCCTCAAAGCTGCCATGGGTTCTAATAGACACATTAGACGTCTCTGTTCTAATAGACAGCCCCTACCTCACACACGCGTGCAGGCACCCCAAACTAACATCCACAGTCCCAGGGACCTTGATACCCCACAAACATCTTTCCTGCTAGCTCAGCCAAGATGCTTCTGGCCTTGGTATTTTCTCTTCTCTCCCTCCTTCTTTGCCCCCTCCCCAATCTAACCCACCAGAAAATTCTTTCGGAAAATGGATAGGACTCCCACCTTGTTTTGCTGTTCTGTGGTGATGACCGTCCTAGCTGCTGTTCATCTGACTCACTCACTGAGCTTCCTCTGGGTGTGCAGTCTGTTCTCAGCCCGGCCTCTGAACCGTATCATATCCCTGCACCGTGCCTCCAGGGACTTCCCGGCCACTAGGAAAATCCAGGTCTTGGTTTTTTACCTGTGGGAACCAAGGCAGCTTCTTCCCTACCCTCTCAAGCTGCTATGGACTCTCTTGTCACTCATCACCTCAGGCCTCAGAGCCACCGTCCCTGTCCACTCCACTTGCCATACCCCTTTCTACCTTAACTTCTTCTATAGCACCACAGTGGTCATATTTCTGGCATGAGACAGGCTCCCTCCCTCAGTCCAGAGCCACTCTGATCCTAGGACATTGATTCATTTGCTTGGTTTTGTTTACTGCTGCAGCTTCTGAGTCTGGCACATGGCGGGGCTCCATCAGCAGCTGGCAAGTCCACGGGCACAGTTGGGTGGTGTGTGGAGCCAAGTTGTAGGTTTGAGTCCCAAGTCTATTTTTTTTTTTTTTACTAGCTAGAGGTCTTGGGGACACAGCCCCCAAAGCAGAAGAGATCAAAAGCCATCATTCAGAGTCTATCAAAATCAAAAGTATCTGCTTCTCAAAGAGCAACTGGTTAAGGTCTTGTATTTGGTAAATATAAGGGATTCTCAGAACTGGCTCTGGTTGTATACATCTCAGAAAATAAAAATAAAAATAGTCAGGGAAAATTGCCTAAGTCTAAGAAGAGTGTTACCACCAAAAGATACCAAAAGTGTGAGGAGGCTTTGGGAGAGAGGAACTTACTTATCGCAGTGACTCTGGGTTCAAGATCCAAACCTGTAGCAAGAGCTTTAAGCTGCTCCCTCCAGCTCTTCCCCTGATTCTAGCCTCCATTCGGCTGTTCCTGAAATCCCAAGTCAGCCTACGGGTTCACCCTGGTGGTGGCATTCTCTCTGGTCACTGTCAATGCATGCCCATCTGCAGTTTGCTAGTGACCCAAGCTGTTGGACAGCTTCTCATGACTTAAACTTTTATTCTTTCAGGGGAGAAAAAAAAAAAAGCTTAAAATTTTCATGGTGCTTTAGGCACGGACAAGCCAGCCTGTCTTCTAGTTTGGGCAGGTTTGGGCTTAGCCATGTTCTACAGATTAGACACCTTCTGAGCACAGCTAGTTTCATAGGTGCCCCTCCCCTGCTGTGGCACAGGAGCCTGAGCACCCGTTGATGGCCTACTGCCCTCATCTGAAAATCCCTAGTCATATCTGAGTGAGGGCTCCATGCGTTCACGTCACACTGGACCCCACTGATGATGTCACCGTGCCTGCCTCAGACATCGCTTCACAGACTTAATTCATTAATGCAAGCTCATTTATGCTAACTAATATTTAAAAGGGGGAACCCTAGGGCAACTTTGAGTTAAACCAAGATGAATAATCTCCAACTCGTCAGGAAAACTACAGTCTTGGTTCAGATCAGGAGCTTGTTGTTGGTAGCGAGTCTTTGCCATCGCCACAAGGGCCTCTATGTGCGGTTGCTCAGCTTGTGTCTATAAAATATGCCTCTCTGACCCGACAGAGCTCCAGGAGTCGTTACATCACAGGGTTTGCTTTAGGACAGGCCTCAGGAAAAGCATTTCACAGGTCTTTCCAAGGTTGTTGGTAGCAACAGGTCTTGGAGCAGCAACATTCTGGGATACAGCTGTTTACAGATTTAGAGATGTGTCTAACCTTCAGCGGAGGGCAGGTTCTAGCTCTGCAGTTTATATGTTGGATCCTTCCCTCACTCTGTACGCTTTGCATTCTTCAGGGTGGCAGGGTAACTTTTCCTAGGTCAGTGTGCTAGTCACGGTTCTCCAGAGGAACAGAGCTGAGTATATAAAATCAATTTCTTTCTTTCTTTCTTTCTTTCTTTCTTTCTTTCTTTCTTTCTTTCTATCTACAAATAATCACTATATATATAAAATGAGTTTTGTTCCTCTAGAGAACTCTAATACAAACATAAATATGTGTATAGGTATTTATGTATACATTCACACATACATACATACATACATACATACATACATATGTACAAACATCCACACACATAAAAAGGGTATTTATTAGAACGGTTTACAGACTGTGGCCCAACTAGTCCAACAATGGCTATCTACCAATGGAAGGCCCAAATATCTAGTAGTTGTTCAGTCCACAAGGCTGGATGTCTCAGCTATTCTTCAGTATACATTGGAATCCCAAAGAAGCAGACTCTAATGGCAGTGAAGGAATGGACTTGCCAAGCAAGAGGAAGGGCAAGCAGGCAAAGAGCTTCTGTCTGCCAAATCCTTTTTATAGGCTGCCAGCAGAAGGTGTACCCCAGATTAAAGGTGGATCTTCCCACTTCAAATGATTTAATTAAGAGAAAAAAATTCCTCACAGGTGTACCTATTGCTTGGCTTTTAGTTAATTCCACATGTAGTCAAGTTGACAACCAAGGATAGCTATCCCAACTCCGTCCCTTGTCAGCCTGACACACAATCATATTTCCTTCTGCCATGCTTCATGTCCAAATGAAAACAATAACCAGACCGTCATTATGCCTATATAACTATCCCTCATATAAATTTTAGAGTAAGTAGCAACATCCCTTGAGAGATGTTCTTTTGGATATCTCAGAACTTAAATATGACAACCACTGACAATCACTTCATTGCTGTTACATTGCATGGTTAAGAAGCCAGGGGATGAAACCACAAGGATCTATACAAACACATCCCTGAGAAAATAGGACAGAAAGATGCATGTCGATTATAATCTTTGCTTCTGCAACTGGGCATATAGCTACTTCCCTCCAGCACCCATCCTGTCTGTGACTGTACACCTGGAAATCTACACCTCATAGAGATTGAGCCACTATGCCAGGCACCTCGGTATGGCTGCAGGTGACACCCGTTTTAGAGGAATACAATAAGGATGATGCTCCTGGAAAGATAATTCTCCGTTTATCCACCTGGAGGTCACAGACCACCTTGTCATTTCATAGGTCCCACAAGGAGTTTTGATAGTACAGACAGCTCACGAGTATCCTCCAGGGAGTGTGCCTTTCTCTCTTGCGCTGGCATTTCCTTGGGGGACATGGGATACCACAGTGTTATAACCACATGGGATAACACAGGGGCTATGCAACTTTTCACCCCACCGATTTCTCACCAGCTCTCATTCCCTAGGCTGAGAAGCCAGTGGGTTTGGTGCGCTGTTGTCCTACGTCAGTCTGATGCGCCAACAACACCAACTGACTTCTGTTCTTAATGAGCTGTCTGCTGGGTAATTTGTTATTTGCCTGTTCAACACATTTTCTACATTTTCATTTCTGTTTTCTTTTCTTTTTCTTTAGTGAGTTCTTGACTTCACAATAAAGTTACTCTATTGCCGTATGAGTTGCAGGTATTTTCATCCACTTAGTTTTCAACGTGCTAACTTATAAAGTAGTGCTTCTTTTGTACATCCTCAAGTAGAGGGAATTAGAGGCTTTTGACCTCCTTCAGCCAGGATTATGAACTCTTTCACTCATTTCCCTTACAACATTTGAGTTTGTGTAGTTTATGACGTCCAGTAAACGTGATGGGTGGCCCTGAGCTGAACCAAGCTTTTGCGTCGGGCTCCACTGACCAGACAAGACTGAACCAAAATGGAGTCTACTATGTCAATTGTCACAGGATAAGACTAAACAGTGAGCAGGTAGACAGATGCTCACACAAACCAGCCCCAGCAACTAGAGTCTAGTTTTTTAAGCTAAGACAAGTGAACTCCCTTTGCATGTGTCTCGGTAAGTGGCCTAGGGGAGCCTGGTCAGTCTCTATGCTCCTACTCTGGCTCTGATGCCACTGTCTTAACTCCATATTCACACTGTCCTTCCGGCGATTAAAAAAAAAAAAAAAACGACATCCCGTTGGACTTTCTAGAAACACAAATGGAAGCCATTTAGATCTACAACCCAGAGTATTATAATATTGACTTAAGCCATAATTTAGTCCTCAACTCACCAGAATTTTATTTTCATATGAGTATAATATTTTCATATGAGTATAATCTGAAGTAGCCTTCTACCACACCTAAAGTTGGATAATTGTTTTCTTAAAGAGGACATAATGTAGTTCAAACTTTTTCATTATATTTAAATATTAAATTACATACAATTGATTTTAGGTGTATACAGGTTTGATTTTCTTTATTTTTGTAGTGCTGGGGACGGAACCCCGGGTTCTGTTCATGCCTTGAAAGTGGTCCACTAGTGGCCTGCATCTCCAGCTCCATCAGTTAGGATCTTAAATAACTATCATCACAAAGCTGAAGAAAAAAAAAAAACTGAAATAGTTTAAGCTGAAATAAACCCTCTCCTTCCCAAGTTGCTCTTGGTCATGGTGTTTAATCAAAACAATAGGAACTCTAATTAAGACAACAATTTTGGTGGTTCCAACCCAAACTGGGTGAGTTATCGCTTCTCTAGGTGGGATATAGGATGGAAATGGTGGGACAAGTGTATAGCAGAACAAAACACATTGTGGCCAGAAGAGAGAACAAGAGAATAGACCTAGGGTCTCATGATTCCCTCATGAACACACCCTTGGGAGGTTCTCACCACTGCATAAGCAAGCAGGAAAGAGAGGGCGAAGAAGAAGGAGGGAGAGGGAGCTGGAGGGAGGGGGAAAGAGACTTGACTATCCTCGCTGGGTGGTACCACTTCCCAAAGTGACTCTCTGGTGACCAAGTCATTAGTATATGGGCCTCTAGAGACATTCTACGTCTAACCTAAGGCAGCCTCCATCACTGGGCATTAACAGGATATGTAGCCATGCTGTGTGTGGTCTTCCCCAGGCCATCGCCTGTTACGGTTGAGTAAGATTCTAATGTAGCATGCTTTTTCCTTTCATACACCAGTTGAAGGGCATGTGAAGTGTTTTCTCTCGTTATAGACAGAGTTGCTGTGAGCTTTTGTCTGCACGTTATTATTATAAGACCATGAGTTTTCCTCTCTCTTGGGTTGTGCACCTGGAGTGGGGGAAGCCACTGGCTTATGACGTATGGCAAATGGTCTTACCTGCCTGAAGGTCTTACCTTTTCCTGAGGGGAGCTGCCTCAGGAAAAGACAGAGTGGTCCTTTCACTAGGGTTTACCTTGGCGCTTGGTTTTCGGTTGCTGCATGGTTCTGAGATTTTCTTAACTTATTCAAACAGCCATGGTGTTTCACTTTGGCCATAATTTGCATTTCCCTAATGGCTTACAGTACTGATGGTCCTTTCATGTATTTATCTGTAGCTTGTTAGATCTTTGGTGCAGTATCCCCTTCCAATCTAGGCCAAAAATAATTAGGCTTCCGCACCCCCCTTTCTTTTTTGAGTAGAGAGAGTGTTTTCCTTATGCACAGTAAGATCTGTGAGACTCTATTTCTGGATTCTCTGTTCCAGCCCATGAATCCACTTGTCTGTCCCTGGGCCAGGACCACACTGTTTTTTTATTGCTAAAGCTGTTTTAGTATCATAAGAGCATATTTCATTTGTGCAAGACAAGTCTTCCCTTTTTCGAAACGGCACTCAGTTATTTTCAAATATTTGTTTTTCTAGCTTGACTTTAACACAACTTTTGTTTAAGTTCTCCCAGAATACCAGTGGGACATTGACCTGAAGTGCTACTAAATTAATTAGAATAATTTAGGGTTAACGATCCATTATGGTCCTAGAACCCTTCCAGCATAAGAACAGATAGAGCGTCCCTCTTCTTAAAGTCTGCATTTGTGTAGGATGGCCTGCATCCTCTCGGTGTTCCCGCAGTCACAGGAACCCTCACTAAATCAGGAGTGAGAACAGGGCACAGTGGCAGGCCTTGGTGAAGCCAGGAGCTAGGAGGGCTAGAGGCTGCGTTGTCAGTGATGGTTCGTACATCTGCTTGTTTCAGCTATCGGCTCTTACAGCGTTAAACTTGAGGATTGGAACAGCAAAGGGCCCCTGTACAGTTATGGCGCCACCTCTGCATGCAGCCCATAACTCTTGGAAATGAATGGACCCCCTTTCAGCTCATTTTTCACCAAGGGAGAGCTGACCACTGGCAGAAGGGGTTACGTTGCTACTGTGGATCAGGAGCCATCCAACATTTCTGATGTGATGAACACCTTCTGAGATTTCAGGAAATAGAAACACAGCCCCATGTGGAAACCTCTGAAAGAGATGCTTAGCCTGATTTTTCAAAAGAATTGGGGGAAATATTTGTACTCAAAGTGACAGACAGGGCCCTTCCCAGGATCCACTGCCCAACAGTCCCTTGCACAGTAGGCCTCTCTCACTTTCAGGACACCACTGATTTCGATTACCTTCTGTTTTAAAGGCAGAAAGTGGCTCTAACCGACCAGACTCTCTATCAGCATCCAAAGACATCAGTGCCTCAGTTTCTTTGAAGAAGATTGATCCAGGAACTTTTTGCATCCTGGAAGCTTCCAGGAATAATTCAAGTAAGAATTACAGCAGAGTCTAGTCTGCGTAACCATCTTGGCCACCATGGAAGGAGGTTCAGCTTTCTTATGAAGAAACCCAAGGTCACATAGCTTAAGCGAGAAGAGAGTGCGTTCCTTGTATTTCATTTGTATGAACAGTCAGCTCCATGAAATGGTCAAGGCTCAGGCTCCCTCTCTCTTACAGCTTTGCCATCCTTCAGGTGTCTCGCTTGTTTGTGGGGTCTCCTATGTGAGACCATGTCACTTAGGAACGTTCAGAGATGCTGTCGGGGTGAATCATGCATTCTCCTATGAAGCTTTGCTCGGGGAAAGGGCAGGATGAGGTTAATGCAGGTCCCAGAACAGAGAGCCCCAGCCCCTCCTGACTGTGGGACAGAGGCTGTCTCCAGTCTACATAAGCATAGAAAGGCTTGCAGGCCACTAGTTTGCTTGCTTCTTCACTAGTTTGCTTTCCAGAAAAGAAGCAAGCAAACAAGATGGGAGACACAGCCTTTTATAAT
>JADRCC010578231.1:2665-22130 GCA_019843855.1 Hylomyscus alleni
AGAAAGAAAGAAAGAAAGAAAGAAAGAAAGAAAGAAAGAAAGAAAGAAAGAAAGAAAGAAAGAGCAAGCTTTTATTTCCATAGGTCTTTTTCCCCATATGCGTGTTCAAATTTGTGAGGTGTCACAGACTTTGAGACTGTAGAGACCTATATTGCAATTTGCGCTTATACATTTGGTTTACTGAATTTCCTTTATGAAGACTTTGATTTACTAAATGTGCTATTTTTGTATTGAAGGGCAGAAAATTTTGGAAAGTAAAAACCTCTTAGGTATTTGATGGACATTGTCTAGAGTAAATCAACTCTAGGAAATTTACCACATTCTTTTAAATCAGTTCCTTCGGTAGCCATTGCTTAGGCTCTGTAGGCAGGTGGAATAAAAGGTTTTACTAATGAGAAGAATAACTACTTTCATGCCAGGACTGATTGACATGTGTCAACATTATGATGAGAACCTTACATGAATTTTATTTACTTCTAATTCTCAAATACTTACTGAACTCTGAATACCTGTCATTCGCTGGCATGGGGATGGATATCTGCGGCATAGAACATAAAAATAATAAAAGAAAGAAAAAATCCTTGCCCCCTGAGAGCTTTCAGTCTTGTACCCAAATAATCCCTACAAGAGGGCACTGAGGATCCGTGCACTCTGAAGCAGAGTAGCATGTGATAGAACTGGAGAGGTGGGCTGAAGATCTTCTGGAAAGAAAGTCTTCAAGCTTCATGGCAGGGGGAATGCTTGAATGGCACTTTCAGTTACGTGGAAAACTCAAGTAACTAGAAACTATAACAAAGGCATTTTGAGCAGAACAGATTCCATAAGGTAAGAGAAGAGGCCTGGACACTACCAATCATTTGTAGGAAATCTACCTAACTTTGTTAAAAACCTGTGTTGAAAGTTTAAATTCTAACACTAGCCTTCAAAGGATAGTGGAAGAAAAGAGTTTGTGCATCAGTCCTACAGTGTGTCTGGTTGTGTTCCAAGGCTAGTGTGTGAATAAAAATACCATGGTCACTGAAAACTACACCTGCCTATACTTGTCCATTAAGTCTCAGCTGGAGTCAGCATGCTTCCATTTTTTTTATGTTGACATATTTTTGTACATACATCCTTTTTTTTGCCAGAAAATAATTTGCCACTGGTTAGTTTTCAGTCAGGTATATCCTCAGGGGTTCTGCCTGGAGAAGAAGTTAATCCCCACCACCACCCTGGCCGCTTATGTAAGTCACTAAATGTATGTTAAAAGTTTGTCTTGTCCAAGTGCATATCTCCAGTTCTGCCCTGTAGCTCTGCATGGATAGTGTAGATAATGCATCTCTTTCTCCTGTTAGCAAAACTGTCCAGTCTCTCTGCTGTCTCTGAAGTCAGTGCCAGAGAAGAGATATGCTTAGACTGAAGTGAGGTCATGGCCCACACAAGCTGAAAAGGTTGTACTTGAGGACCGGAAACTCTTCGCAGAAGGGATTGTTGACCTAGTCAAATAAGAAGGTGGGATCTTATCTTACAACCCTGATAATACAGCCTATTCTAAGACTTAGGTAGGGGACAAAGAAAGAACATGAATACTAGTATTTCTTCCTGCCGTTCTTCAGGTGTCTAAAAATATTGTATCTGTTTCTGTAGCACTCTTAAATGTTGCTTTAACACTTTAGATCAGTTACAGCTCATTTTTTTTCTCTTTACATAATACTTCTGTTCTCAAACAATGGAGTATCACTTCCCTTACCTGAGTTTCATTCTCCACACAATCCTGTAAAACGGGAGAGACTAATTCCATCTACATTTCTGAGAGAAGGAAACCATGACCCTGCTATAAAAGAGGTCATTTTGTATGATCAGAAAGCCAGAAACATTTGGCTGCACTGTGCAGCACATTGAATTCTTGGTATAGTCCTCCACTGGTTGCCAGGAATGTGGCAGGCAGGTGTTAGAACATAGTTACATTGTAGCCTCAGGGGTAGGCAAAACCTGTACAAATGTATCCATTGTGTTGAGAACTGTGTCTGGTGACCCGGGAGCTCCAAAAGCCCAAATTGTTGAATCAGCTGACTTCAGCTGTTTAGGTTATTTGCTTTTGGCTTCCATGCATAAGGCCTCATGAATGTTCACTATGAGTGAGCTTTAAACCTTGAATTAGTGGTCCTAAAGAGAGATGAAGAGACATACTGGCAGTGAGCTTCCTGACAGTAACCTATGTGAATTCTGCACCCCGCTGTTAATGTCCTGCATAGAGTACATTACATAGGACTAGGGTTACTGAAGCTGGAAATGGGAGAGCAAAGAGTAGAATCCTGCCACCCACCACTTCTTTCCTTAACTGTTTTCCACAGTGAGTTCTAATTAAAATAATAGTGAAAGTGGCCTCAGTTAAGGGAACTGAGGGTGTCACGTTTGGAGCAGCAGAAGTCATCGTGAAGGAGTGAGATTTGATTAGCTAATGGTGATTAGCTAATGCTCATTGGAGAGAAAGTACTCAAGAAATAAATGGAGTCACAGGTTACTACTTTGGTTTTTTGTACTTCTAATTTCCAGGAGAGAAGGTAAGTTTGCTGAATACTATAGTCTATATCTAGTGAGGACAAATTGAAGGGTAGCCCCCAACCATCTCTTCATAACATAAAGAACCATCAATTCAGTGAGCAGCTGCTCATTGAGACCATGTTATAGATTATCGCTGGGCTACGCCCTGCAATCATGATGCCTTTACAAACTAGTTTGTGCTCTCTCCACTCTAAATCTGTGACTGTTGGAGCCTAAAGAACTTGCCCAAAGTTGCCCAGTTGGGAAATACCCAAGACAAAATTTCCCTTTTGCCATTTTTAGCTTCCAAGCTTCTAATGTTTGTGTGCTGCCTCTTAGATGGGTTTCTTTTTTTATCACTCTGAAAATGGGAACGCCAGAAGTCAAGGGAGAAGGCCTGTAAGGAGATTCTTGGTCTAAATGACACATTTGGTGGCACCCTCCCTTGGCCTTGCTGTATTCTCAGGCCACTGACATGTGATGCTTTGCTGAGATGTAGCTTCAGGATACAGCTTGATCTCTGCCCTAACTGCTGCCAAAACCCACGCTTGCCCTCCTGGACACATCTATGCCTCATCCTATTATTGAGAGGGAATATGTAGGATGTGCTTACTCGCTGCTGACTAATGACCCTAGAATGACAGTGTGGACAACTGTATCTTTAAAAAAAAGTGGAAGAAGAAGAAGAAGAAGAAGAAGAAGAAGAAGAAGAAGAAGAAGAAGAAGAAGAAGAAGAAGAAGAAGAAGAAGAAGAAGAAGAAGAAGAAGAAGAAGAAGAAGAAGAAGCTCTACTATGAATCATATTAGCAGACAACCAGCTAATCATGCTATGCCCTGGAGCAAATGGATTGATGCCTCTAGTCATCACCCCTTAATAGAGTAGCCTGGGCTATCAAAGCACAAAATCCTGTACCATCAATCCAGCTCCAGGGCCTATATGTGAGTGGGTGGGTTTGTGGAGGTGTTCAGGCGGGGGTTGTTGTTAGAAGTCTGCCCTCTCTCAGCAAGTCTACCCCAGACTCTCCAGCAGCATCTTTAAAGGGTGTCGAAGGGCTATTTTAGGCATGTGCCCTACACTACTTCAGGAACTTCTCAGCAGCCTGCTTGCTCTAACTTGCATTTTGCTGAGATACTGGAGAGATTAGGACTGAGTGAGCACACACTCAGTCAGCAATGCCTGCATCAGCGTTTCCCAAAGGACTGTCCTCACAGGACTCATGCATGAAGAGAATTCCCAGGTGAGAGGTAGATGCTGGAGTCTGCATTGTGACAAATCCCTTGGAAATTTGTCCACCTTGGGCGCTGATTGTTTTAGAAGCAGGTGAATTTTAGGGTCTCTGAAGCTCCTTTCTGCCCGTACAATGGTGATTTTTCTTAGCATGCTTTGCTTTCCCCTTAGAATGGAGGCATGTAAATTTTGGAGTCTCCATAACGGAAACTTTGAGAAAAGGTAGAAAGCCTTGATGATCACATGGGACAGCACAACCTCCCTAGTATTGCTAGAAAATTATTTTCCTTTTTCAATGGAAGTGGCAAAATGTTGCACATAAGCATATGTGACTGTAACGTAGAGATTGCTTTCATTTATTGCTTTATTATCTGGTACGTATATTAATTTGGCAAAGGATGCAGTTCTGTGCTTCTCTTTTTCTTTAAAATGTGGATAAGGAACACTTCTTAAAATTTTAAACAATTGTTTTTGTTTTTTTTGAGATTAATATAATTGTACTAGTTCTCCCTATATAGGCAGGTGATAACTAAAAGTGATGATGACTATTAAAAATGTGTAAAGCAACCCCTAGTACATAGTATGCAACCAATAAGGATTACTAATGTCATTATCATTGTTGGTTTGTTACTATTGCTTTTAATATTAATAGTACCTAAGTTTACCATACTAGAAGATGCTTATGGAATGTTCATTGTGATATTGCCTTTCTTCCCATGTTAATCATTTAATTACATTTATGTTTGTATGCACACATGTTTACATGTGTACAGGTCAGAGGATCATTTAGAGGATTCTGTTTTCTCCTTCTACCATTGGACTTCAGAATTGAACTTCAGGTTGTCAGGCTTGACTGTAGTCATCTTCACCAGCTGAGAGGACTTCCCAACCCCACAGTTTTTAACTCAGGCTCCTTTACTGGAATGATGTCTGAGACACTGTGCCATTATGTTTTGGGTGAGGAGGCATCCTTCTCAACTGTTATCTCTTTCTGTCTAATACTTGCATCTTGAATGGTTTCTGCTTTATTTTCTACTGCTTAGGAAATCTAGCTTTCTGTAGTACAGCAGTTCTCGACCGGTGGGTAGAGATCCCTGTATCAGATATCCTGTATATCAGATTACAATTCTTAACAGTAGCAAAATTTCAGTTATAAAATAGCAATGAGATGATTTCTTGGTTGTGGTTATCACAACATGAGGAACAGTGTTAAAGGGTCTCAGCATTAGGAAGGTTGAGAACCACTGATATAGAACAATCAGCCTATGACCATAGACGTGTACGTCACAGACTATTAAAGTTGAGAAAAGACTGACTTCATAGGCACCTAGTTTGAAGTGCGAAATCTCTCACAAAAGACAAGAAAGAGATAGATCATAAGACAGTGCAAACTAAGGCCCAGGAAGTCAAGGACTTTGGGGGCTATGCTGTTCATATATATACATACATACATACATACATACATATATATATATATATACATATTCGTATATATTCCAAGTTCTGTAAGTTCTCTTGGATGTAGTAAGGTTTTGAAAAAGTCTTTCAGTTGTTCTATACACAGCATCATTATGTTTTTATTTACCAAGCCTATTTATGACTCAGAATGTTTCCTTGTGGTTATGATGAACACTCAGATTATATGTGATTATTTTGGTCTGTCTTTTGATGTTTCCCAGCAAACATAAATTGCTTGCGCTCTTTTAAAAAGTTACTTTAAAATGAAAAATAAAACATAAGAGGGCAAATGTGCTTGTGAACTTGGCCTCATTAGCACTGACTTCAGGCGCTGAGCTGGACAAAGCACTCACAGCGTGGTGTTGCCTGCTTGTTCTTTCTAATCACTGTTGTTGGGAGACAGCAGTACCAGTGGTTTTCTCAACAAAATTGCCCCTTGTCTCTCTCCTGACAGGACTGCAGCCTATATTCCTGGGCCCCTTTTCTACTGTAGCCATTCTGAATAAGAGGAAAAGGAATCCAGAGGTAGTTTTGTCTCTTGACTACATCCCATATTTTCATTTCCATATCAGCGTCTATCTGGATCTTGGTCTCTTCCTTTACAGCATAAATAGGCACACAAATACATTCATAATGAACATGTGCAACCTTGTGGATGTGGATGTGCATATGTGTATGAGTGTTTTGTGTGTGTGTGTGTGCGCGCGCGTGCACATGGGTACATGCGTGTGTGTACTTGTGTATGTGATTCACAGTAGCATGTTCTTAAAGTGAATACCACTGTTTGTAAAAGTGAAGTGGGTACACCTGCATGTCAACAGAATAGATGTTTAGAGAATGGTGGTTGGAACTCAGTATAGTGATTTCTTAAAAAAGGAGAGAGGAAAAAGAAAGGAAAGAGAAGAGGTAATAGGAATAGAAATATGGAGAATGAAAGTGTACATAAACATACATAAATAGAGCAAGACAGAGAAAGAAAAAGAGAAGCAGAGAGATCAGTAACAAGTTTGCTCTCCTATTTTACATTTCATTGTCAAGTAACTTAAAAAAATAACTCAAGTGGTGTCTGTTTATTGAGAAACAGACAAAAATCACACGTAATATTCATCATAGTACACAAACATTTTTAGTTACAGATAAAAATGTTGTAGGCAAGAGAAGGGTGGGAAAGAACAGATAAAAAGAAAACAGATATAGACTGATAAAATAGGTAAGTAGGAAAAGAGAAGGAAAAAGAAAATTTGAGAGAAAGACACAGAAAGACTGTTGATTAGGAAAGGCATTTTGAGGGACCAAGTTGTAGTAGGGACACGTGGGATAGCTTCTCTGCCCTCCTATTTGACGAGATTTAGCACCCAGCCATGTGAAGGAGCTAATCCAGGGCTGGTAACCCTGCATGTGTTGTGGCTTTGAGAACATTTGTGCTTAACTCTCTGTGGTGGAAATGGTATGTGTAGCATTTATGTGCTGTTAAAAATCTCTAGAGAGCAATTGATTTGGAGAAGTGAGCCTGACTGGTTCATGTAGAGACAGCATTTTAACCTTTTCTCTTGTAATTGGTCTATGTTATTTTGGAGAGTTAACATGGATATGCATTTTTATGATACTAAAAACCGTAAAGAAGCCTTTCGAATGACTGTTATGTCAGTGCTGAGTGCTAGAAATACAGATACTCGGTCTTTCACCTGGAGGGGGCACATCCTGGCAGCAGCAGATACATGTGTAAAGGGATGAACTGGAACTTAGTGTGGCAAGGGCATGACGGCTCATTAGAGTTTTATACAAAGTGATCTTTCCACACAAAAGCGATGGGGATAGAGAATTTGCCTGAGGGTGGGAGGCTCTGTTTTAAAGGGAAGTGGCTTTTGTCTGGGACTTTAGTCAAAGTTAGGAAAATTATAGACAGAGTAGAGATTGGTGGGAAAGAGGGCAGGTTGGGCTCACTTTTAAAATCCCCTGTATCTTGAGTCTGAGCTTCACCTTAGGTTATTGGCAGTTAACAAGCTGCCGTTGGTTTGATACCTCATTCTTTATTCTTTATTAATTTAATCTCCAAAATACTTGGGGCAGCAAAGGTCAATAGGGCTTAAAAATAACAGATTAGTTTCCCTGTCTTATAATTTCCTACTCGATTATTGACCACCAACCAGACCAAAGAATTTGATCTTCCTAAAGAAATAAACTCATAAAATTTGCCCTGCTCATGATCATACCTGCAGACACACACAAAAATCTACAGAATACAATTTGATTATCTGAACATTGAGAGTCATTCTTGGTGGTTATTCTGTGTTTCTGGTTTTACGTAGTTTAAGGTGAGGGTTTGTGTCATCTTAAATGCCTACCCAATCAGGATGAGACACATTAAGGCTGCTGGCTCCATACTTCCTTACAATCAACATTTACAAGTACAGTTTGATTTTAAAGACGGGGACAGGACACTAGGGAATTCTGTATCAAACTTACCTGTTCTTAATTGGCTATTTATTGCAAATAAGAGATGGCATTTATAAATTAAATCCATAGAAGAGTCCCAGAAAACAAATATAGCTTTTTTTCTTATTGTTTACTTTCTATATAACTGGGAACAATACACCAGCAGGAAAGATCGGATGAGGGAAGTCTAGCTGTTGGCAGAAGGGGATGCCTGCAAGGTGCATGTAGCCTCCCAGGCTGTGAGAAGTGGTGCCCAAGTATCTTTGCACATAACGCTCAGGCTGGGTGTTCCCTGAGAGGATGGCGCAAAGCTCAGATCTGCATCTGGGATGACTTGGAAATTTTTGACTTATAGACATTGTGCTTACGTATTAAAAGATCGGATGCTGGGATTTCCTCATTTTAAAATAGAAAGGGAATGGGTAAAAGTTTTCCAAGTGATATCAACTATACTCTAAATTAGGAATCAGTTCCCTTTTTTACTTAAGTGCTGAGTTCATTTCATATATGAGCCCCCTTTTTATATTTAAGTTATATCAAAACCTTGAGCAAAAGGAAATTTTATTTGACTTGAAAACTCTATAGGTTTAGAGGCACCTTCAAACTTCTTATTCACCTTAGTTTGGGTTAGTAAAGAATTCGAAAGCAGATAGATGAGATGGCTGAGTGGGTAAGAGTCCTGCTGCCAAGCCTGATAACCTAAGTTTGATTCCCAGGACTACATGCTGGAAGGTGAGAGCCAACTCTTCAAAGTTGTTCTCTCTCCCCCCCTGCTCCTCTGTCTGTCTCTCTCTGTCTCACACACACATACACATACACACACAGAGAGAGGGGGGGTGTATGCGAACACACAATACACTCATTTACACACTAAATTTGCATACCAAATATTTTTATAAACAATATGGAGGAAGCAATATTTGTTGCTTGGGAATAGTAGGACGAGCTTTCTGTCCCATCGTGTGCTTTTATATAACTTACAAGTTACAAATCATTAAGTAACTGGAGAAATTAAAAGAAGAATGTTTTGTGACATATGACTTTTACTCAATCCATTAAAACGTAGGCCATTCAGTCACCTGATGTCTGCCTACTGCTGGGCAACAACCACATAGCTGAGTAGTTGTGAAAGTGACTCTAAATCCCTCAATCCAAAATATTTATTCTCTGACCTGCTACAGAGGAAAGTTTGTTTACTCTTCATTTGCGGCTTCGGGAGAGCATAAATGGTCAAGCACAATTGAGAGCCTGTGGTCAGCTGTACACCACATTTTCAGAGTGCTCCTTTGATCTTGCTCTTCTTTTCTAAAAGCCTCATGTGCTCCCGTTCACTGCAGAGTCTCATTCACAAGCGTGGCATCTGTCCTCTGTCCAGTGCGACTGCTCAGGCCTTCCCTCTGTCTGGAAACTTTGCTTGCATTTTAAGTCTTTTCCAGTTGAAAATCATCTCCTCGATGACAATTTCTTCAATGATCCAGAAAGAGGAAATGCATGACTCTTATGAGGTAAAGGTCTGAAATTATGACTGGGTCACTCGAGGCCTCTGATCAGTCCAGGCATAGGTCTGGTTTGTGAACATTCTGGAGGTCATGGTTCTATTTCCTTCATTTTTATATACTTCTATGCCGCACATAGGAGATTCCCTAGGATGTACATATTTCTGTATGTCATAGGATTGATTTATTTACAGTTTATCACATAGAACACAAATCATCAGCATTAATATGCCATAAATATAGACCCCCCCTTGGGTATTTTCATTGTTTTGATTCCAGAAGTATAATTCTATGTTTCACTCATTGAAATGGGGGGAAAGTTGCCCAAAGTGAAACAAAGGAATAAGGAAAAAGGAAGGAAAGGGAGTGAGAGAAGACAAGACTTGAGCCAAATAAAAATGCATTGGAAGCCACAGCTTTCCTGTAGGAAGAGGGGGTGGGATACAGTAGGTAGCTGCCAGGACAAGCTGATGACTAGTTGGGGCGAACATTGCCTCAGGCCTAAGGGAGAAAATAACTGCATGTCCCTCACTTAAGGAGCTAAATTGAGAACCAGCCCCCGTGCTACAAAGTCTCAACCAGGACAGAAGATTTGAGAAATGGTGAGGATATATTGCATTGTGTAAGCAAGACAATTGTGTTTGTGATAACAGGGTGAAGAAGAGAAAAAACAATGGCGGGTGAAGCCTATACTTTCTTCCTGGCAAATGTCCTGAGAGTTTCTGTGAGTTTTCCAAGTGATCCTGGGCATGATAGACTTTCAAGGAAAGGTGGGGAAAGACTATTTTTCTGAGAACTCAGCAATTATATATGACAACAAATATTTACTGGCTATTTAGTACCTGCCAGGCACTATCCCAGTTGATTGGTGTATCATCAACAACAGAAAACAGCTTACACAGTTCTACAAAAATGGCTCCTGTGAATTGTACTATTATTAGTACAACAGGAAGTAGGCATGGTCATTATTCTCTATAAAAAATCTATATTTACTTGACCTACAGTAAGAAATTAAGTAGCTCAACCAAGGGCACATGGAAGGCAGGTGTTAGAATTTAGAGTTGAGAAGCTGGTATCTAAAACCACAGACAGGAGTCTAGAAGCTCATTTTTAAATCACTATATTCTACTATGTTTTAATGTTGTGGCATTATCTTCAAATGGTCTCAAGGATTTTCTGCATTTAACAATAATTTTTAATATTTAACAATAATTAATAATTGTTAATTGACTGCTTAAAATATACCAGGCATAGGTAGGAACTGAGAGTTATTTATTTAAGATCAATTTATTAAGGATCAAAGTTACTAATACCCTGCATACCTGACTCTCTCTGTATTTTGAGCACTATGGTCCTTATACTGACGATCTGTGGCATTTGGGAGGTTGTGGTATAAATCTCCTTTTGGGATGTAAACCAAAAAATTATTTGTTCCATTTTTTTTTTTTTCGGTGTGATGAACATTTTAAGGCAATGGGTACAGGGCTAGATATATTCAGAGAAGCCTACATTTAAAGAAACAAATGCTCTGGTTTCTGTTTATAATAGAGATTAGTGAAGTAGTGATTAAGGGTGTGCAGATATATGGAGAACACGTGTGTGCGTGTGTGTGTGCACGTGTATGTGTGTGTGTGTGCGTGTGTCTGCTTTGCACGCATGTTGGAATTATTAGCTATGCACATACCTGTATTTGGAGAGTTGACTTATTGCTTCTATTTTGTGTTTAGTCTGAGGAAATATCTACTTTCATATGAAAATGAGGATGTTTGCCCACTGAATAACTAAGCAAACATTTTATACTTTCATGCAAAAACATAAAATTATTTAATATCCAGCAGTAGTATATGCACCAAATTAAAAATAGAAACCAAACTTTTAATCATCTGCAGAAAAATCAGGATCCTCTTTTCTTGAAACATCTTCAGGATGCCCACGTCTAATGAGAGTTTGTTTTGTGTTTTCCAAACTCGAGACTATTTAGCTCAGACTGCATGCATGTAATCTGCTGTCTTTCACCCTCAGAGCTAAGCTGCCTTATTTAATCAGAATAAACTTGAAAAGCTTGACCTTGATTTATTATTTAAACTGCCCTGTAGCCAATTTGTTTGTATTTTTAATGGGATTTTTTTTTATATATTTTTAGGTCTCCTTAAAATGTATTTATGGTAGATCATTTGAAAACTCATGGGTCTATAATTAAGACCTATTATTTTTCTTCATTAAAATACTTTGTGCCTGCAGGTGAATTTTTTTCTACACAGCGATTTAGTGTAGGATGCAGTTTCTTAAAATACAATAGTTGGCTCAATATCAAGGCATAAAAACTGTTTAAAAAGGGCTTTTCTATCTTCTAGACAAGACTATTTCTGTGATCCGCCATTCTGGGATGACGTGAAACAGCTCCTTACCAGAAGTTTCTAGACTCTGACTCTCCTTCACATGCCTCATTTTCTTCTTTTGATGATCCATTCAGCATCAGTTAGCTTTCCCAGAATTCCTGCCAGTTCACCTAACTAGTACCATCAGGAAATGTCTAATATGTCTACCAGAGGCTTAAATAGCACTGTTTTGTTCTAGTATTATTACATCATCAGATCTGCCACTTACATTGATTAGTGTGGTTGATACACGAAGAGAAACCCGAGTGCTTTCACGCCTCCTCCACCTCATGCATGGGAAGATGGACATGACTGAAGTTTTGCTAAAGATGGAGACAGATTAAACAGCACTGAACGTCCTGATGACTTAATTCTCTAAAGGAAGAACTGCAAAAATCCTTGGCATACTGACACAGCTATTCTTCTTTCTTCCTTTTTGAAAAGATGGTGATGGTGTGCAATTTGTCAGTCACCTACATATTTTTTTGTAGCTCTGAACGAGAAGCAGGCAACTGTATGAGAAATGCTTCTTTGTCCCCACGGTCATCCTATTGTTTCTAAATGATTGTAACTGCTCCTGTGAAGAAAAACAAAACCAATAGAGGAACATCAAGGATTTCACCAGGTGGAGCTGTTCTATTAGACAGTGCTGAACCAGGCTGTCCAACTGGGGCTCACCCTCACTGTGGAGTGCAGACGTAGACAAGACCAAGTGCTATTGCTTGCTGGTGAGGCCATTAGGTGCAAGGTCATGTTCTGGTTCTAAAACCAGATAGTCTTCTCTGAACTTGTCTGTGTGTCCTGAGATGAAGTGATTGTATTCCTATCTCTGTGACAAGATCAGCATCACCTCTCATTGCAGTAAAGACTTAGTGTGATTTTAAACTTTCACTTCCTGCTAGTAACAGTAGTGCCATCATGCTCTTAACTTTTGTTAGACTTGGGGTGCAGAAATGTTCCTCTTCTCAACTGGCTCACAGATTAATGTGGGCAGCAAATAGGAGAAATATAGCTTCCTAAGTGCAGTACATATGTTTACTGATGAGGAAAAGAAGTTATGCAGAAAGTTTCGGATAAATCAGTCACAGCAAGAATTTATCAAATGAAGAGTTGAAGAGGAAAGAATGTCATATGTGAGAGACTAGAGCATAGCAGACATGACAAGTCATGAAAGGAAGAATATAATAGGATGGACATGAGAGGGGAGAGCTGGTTTGAGAGATATGGGCTTCTATCATAAATGGCCTTGCAGTTTATATCAAAGAGGTTCTACTTCATTATGAATGTATGGAGATCAACATCAACATGACTACAATGAATTCCATAGTGATGGGATTTTGGATGAAAGAGAACAGTTAGGAACCTATGTCTGAAGTCTGTTCGTCCACTGAGCCCATTTGGGAGGCCTGTGTGAGCCTCAGAATGACAGAGCTCAGATGCTCAGGTACTTTTTGTTTCCCAGGCATGCTCTTTCAAGATAATAGCAGAGAGGGCAGGGGCAATGTGCTTCGACATACAATGTATACATTTAGTTCTGGTAGCTTTGCTATGTTAACTGTGTTGCCTTTCCTTTTAGAAATTTAATACCATGGCATTGCCAGGGGTCAAAGCTTTTGCTGTTTGAACCCCAGTTCCTCAGTGACTTTCTTGTATAGTGATTTCAGTTGTTTTGGATTGATTTTCTTCATTTCAAAATGAAAATGTTATCATTCATTACAGCTAAAAGATGTGTGCCTTTCTCAGATTTTGTAAGAGAGATTAAGAGAGGACAAAATGACATTTAAGAGAATCTGGGAGACGAATCTCAGGAGAAATTGGACATCAAATGAGAATAGTTTATATGGATAGATAGTATAGATCATCTTAAAAAATTTAATATAGACTAATGCACAAATAAGTTATATATCTAAATAAAGGATGTGAGAAATTCGTTGAGTATACCCATGGCGCTTACTAAATACTTGACCTGACTTTAAGTAGCTGCAAGGAGTAGGTAATATCTGTTTCCCATGCAGTATCTATGCCCAGCAATGGACCCTTCTCACACTGATGTTTGAGAGGCGTCCGTTAATGAGACAGATTTAAATATCTCTTGAGCATTTGCACATTTGTGCGGGAAGAGAACCTGTGTTCTTAGCTTCATTTTATAGCCCAGGTTTCTGTTCCACAAAATCCCAGCTCCCACCCTAATGTGACACTCATAAAAAATCAATCGCCAATCTGCTAGAATCCATATCTCCAGGGTTTACATTTTAATATCTTTCCTGCTCTAAGCCTCTGCCAATGGCTTCACATGGAAGCCATGAGAAAATGGAGAATGGCCCATGGGAAAGAGTAAATGAGACTACTAACCCAGGTTCCATTTTCCTAGAATTGAATAGGAAAGCAATAGGAGATTGGAGTGATTAAACTGCTGGGGAGGGGACTTGAGGGGGGTGTAAAACAAGTTTCTCTATCTCTTTTCCTCCCATATCATGTGTTCCCACTCATGCCAGAGTTCTGCATATTTCAAGTTAAGGACTATTTTGCATAGTATTGTATTTGGGGGGAATACTGGAGCTGTTTTATAAGAATGTGAAGACAGCAGCTTCCATGCAATAAGTCAGAAAGTCTAGGGATGGTGCTGGAGAGAGAGAGGGGTAGTGCTGCCTCAGCACCATTCCGCGAGTGCGAGACTCTGCCCCTGGGATTCTGTTGGGGAGGCTCTATGTTCAGTATGAGGCCAGGCATCTGGGGAGTCGTGATCAAAGGCAAAACTTCTCCCTGCAACAAGCAGTCTTTAAAATAGATCCAATTATCCCTTAACTAGGAACCCAAGGGATTCCTCTCCCTCATGCCTGTCACTATCCCTCACCACCCAGGACCTCGGAATGCGCACAGCCAAGCAACAGTGATAATGACTTCCTTGTATTATAACATAAAGAGTCGGAATGATTTTTAATCACCCTGCTGAGTGCTCCCCAGTAAGTCTGTGTTTCATAACTCCCACCCCCTTTGGAAATAGCCCTGTATTCCCTGCGGGTCACATCTGGTCACACCTAATGCTTTCAGGTTTGAGGGGATTCGGTATTACCAGCTGAGTCTAGAAAGAAATGTCAACATATATGTTAAGCTGAAGGAGAGAGTAATATATTCTAATATTCTGGTGTGAAATAGTATATTCCTACTGTACCATTTTACAATTTCCATCTCTGAAAAAGTGGGCAGATTTCAGCTTCTTGTAGGGGATCTCAGTGCAAATTCTTAGGAACACAATCTGAGTGAACGTGGGATTTTGCCAGAGTTGTTAGTATTTTAGCTCCCGACTTTTGATCATTCCAGATAGTTGGCTACTCTGTCTTATATGATACAGGAAGATATCTGAGGTCATCCCCTCCAGTACTCTCATTTTAAAGATGAGGAATCCAAGAACTATAGAGATAGAAATAAAGGCCTTACAGTGCAGGTACCCTGGCTTTTCACAAAAGGCTTAAACCCTTGGTGTTGTCATGTAGTAGTTAAAGACTGAGTTCCTAGTTGGAAAATATAAGAGAGGTCACGTATTTCTGCAACATAAATTCCTATTGCAGGAAATGAAAACTAGTATTATATCCATCTAGTACAGTTAACTTGACTATGACAAGGGGCTTGAGTGTGAAGCATTTTACTCAGTGCCCAAAGCAAATTAACTACTATGGACCTATCTATCTATCTATCTATCTATCTATCTATCTATCTATCTATCTATCTATTTATCTATATCACCTATCTTCTCTATATTATCTACATATCTATCTTTATATCATCTATATGTTTATATAGACAATCTTGAATACTTGTATGTATCTGTCTGTATGTCTGTCCACCATCTATCTATTGTCTATCTTCTTTATATCATCTATATTTTTATATCCTCAGTCTAGAATCTATCAATGTATGTATCTGTCTACTATCTATCCATCTATCTATCTATCTATCTATTTTCTCTATATCATTTATATATCATCTATATGTCTATATTATATATCTGTAATCTGTGTATGTATGCAGCTGTCTGTCTATCTAGCTATAATCTATCATCATCAATCTGTCTCATCTATATATCTACCTATATATCATCTACATATCTATATCATCTATCTATAATATATATATGTATGTATGTGTGTATGTATCTATCTATTATCTATCTTCATCTAACATCTATTATTTGTCTAAATCTACTTACCACAGATGTTGGGAAGATAGTTGGCTTTTGTAATACAGGAATTTTCTACCAGATGAAGATTGAAGAATATCTTTTGCTTAAAAACATTAAAGAAATTCACTGAAAACATTCCAAGACTTAGTGCAGCCTGTGACAACATGATTCAATATAAAAGAATGTTTGCAAAACTCAACCCTTACAAGTCAATGAGGAATCAGAGTACACACGTGACAGTACTGGGGCCATGTCTGCCATGACATTAAAGTTTCAGTTTTACCAACATACTTTGAAACACAGAATTGCCAGAATCATTATTTCAGAAATAAAATGTTGATGGAAATTGTAGCAGATAATGTAAAGAAAATTTAGTTGTCTTGAAATGTTTATTTCATGTTTAGTTATAGAGAGGCATATACACTTTCTTTTTAAAGGATAGGCACAAAAATATGAACCAATGTAAGATGGTTTTTTGACAGTGCCTCTCCATATAATACCAGATGCCATGGAAATCACTATCTAGTTTGAGTAGGCCTAGAACTCTTAATTATCTTCCTGCTTCAGCCTCTTTAGTATAGTGATTGCAACCATAGACTACCTTTCCGGGCTGACAATGTTTAATTACTGGGCTTGACAGGACTGATGCTGCTCATGTGGAGACCTCTGCCAGGCATGGACAACCTTTGATACTGTATCCCTTTCTTGTCATTGCTTGATAACCCCATCAAGTTATCAAAAATACCTCATTAAGTGTTAAGAATTCAAAATGTGTAAAGTTCTTTACAATTTTGAACTGGCCAGCATTTACAGCTGTTTTGGGCTATGTGTGGCTGGCTATGTGTGGCTCACAGGCTACAAGTTGAACATAACTGCCCCTCTATATTAAAAAAATCAGGTGATCTTAAAAATTTTACTTTAAACAATTTGGATGCCTCATTACGCAGACTTTACTCAACAGTATGTTTTGGGGTCTGTGTGTTTGTTTGTGTGTGTGTGGGGGGGTTGTACCTTATAAATCTTGGAAAGTCCACTCATCATTTGACCCCCTATCATCTTTTTCCTCCTCTATCTTCAAAACCTCTTTGGTATCCTCTTGCCATGAAGCCAAGACTAACTCACCAGCTGATTTCAGACCAGATCTGAGCAATAATGAAAATTCCATTTTATCTTGCCTTTATTTTTTCTTCATAACTCCCAAATAGAATAATCTGTAATCAGCAAGGCTGAAGCCAAGGGCATACCTTAACTGCTTACTCAACTGGTGATTTAAAAATTTGTGATTATGTCTTTGAAAAGTGGACAGTTAAAATATCCTGTTTCCATCTGGAATTGTATTATAAAGAAAGGGGCAACATGCAGATGAATTAAGCAAATAGGAATTTAATTCATCAGATTTAATCTTATTTCGGTGCTTAGATTCATAGCTTTAATCTGTAAACAAGATCATCGCTAGGGAGATAGGTAATTGCACAAATTAGATTGGAGAACCTTTTCTAGGTGAGATGGATTTTGTTTACTTTCAGGTGTTTGACAGCACAGGAATTTCTCTCATGCACAGGCTTCCATCTTGTGTGTCCATCTGGAAAGGAATTTCTTTGTCACTCAGCACCAGCACTTGTGTCCAGCCTGCTTATGGGTCATACCACACTGAGTAACAGATTTGTGAAATTCACTAAGACACTGAAGGACAGCAGACCTCTGCATCTCCCTTCAGAGGAACCTGGAACACATTTCTTCCTCGGGGTTCATTGGCTTAAGTGAAGAATCTGAAACTTTAAGATATGCTCTGCTTACGTGGAGACATACCCTTGAATTTCCCAAGAAAGCAATTCCCAAGTTAAAAGAAGATGTGATGACCTCGGAATCAAATGAAAAACGAAAGGCAAATGTGAACTGATGTCTCTGTCTTGAACGTAGGAATGATAAAGACTGATGGATGCTATAGACTTTCAGCAGCTGGAGAAGTTTACAAGAAGTGAGGATACATGGGCATTGGAACTGACAGGAAGAATGGGCATTGCAACAACATAAAGAAAGAGTACAGTCAAAAAATGCACAGACAGAGTCATGCGTACATGTACAGAAGAAAAGTCTTCATCCTAGACAGATCTCTCATAGGTCTCTTATGAGCTGATACCTAGGAGTGAGTAAGTCTCTGTTTTAAGAATGATCTAAGGGGGCTGGAGAGATGCCTCAGTGGTTAAGAGCACTGACTGCTCTTCCGAAGGTCCTGAGTTCAGGTCCCAGCAACCACATGGTGGCTTGCAGCAATCCATAATGGGATCTGATGCCCTCTTCTAGGGTGTCTGAATATAGCTACAGTGTACTTACATATAATAAATAAATAAATCTTAAAAAAAAAAGAATGATCCAAGAAAAGAGCCTAACATTCTCATAGGGATTGTTAGGCTTGTAGATATGAAAGGATTTGATAGATGAAGGGTACACTTAAAATACCTCTTCTTTTTATTTAAAACACTTACTTGAATATCTACTATGGGCAAAGCACCATGCCAGAAGGATAGACTTAGCAGTAACATCAAATAAGTCTCAAATAATTTATATTCATAGAAAGGCCTGAGAGGGAGAAAATGACTGACTGGGCTATGAACCCTAAATATCTTATTTCCTCAATCTCTGCAACCATGGGGCTATGGATGCCTGATGTTGTGCCTGGGTTTTATTCGTGGGTGCTTGGATGTAAAGACAGGTTCTCATGCTTGTGCAACAGGTGCTTTACTGATTTAACCGTCTTCCAGCCTCCCAACATATTTGAGTTAATATAACTGAGCCAGAAGGAATGCTATGTACTGCAATGTAGGGGATGAAAGCTTTGTGTTACATTCTTCCTTTAGAGCAGTGCTTCTCAAATTGTGGGTTGCAACACCTTTGGTGTTGCTTTCACACAGGTTACCTAAGACTATCGGAAAACACAGATATTTGTATCACGATTCATAACAGTAACAAAATTACAGTTATGAAGTAGTAACAAAAATAATTTTATGGTTGGGGGTCAGCACAATAGGAAGGACTATATTATAGGGTCTCAGCATTGGGAAGGTTGAGAATGGCTGCTTTAGAGAAAGAATTGCTCAACAGAGAGACAGGGCCTCTGTGTAAGTACAGAACCTGTATGTTGTGCTGCCGACAGAACACCCAGCATCTACAGCATCCTTCCTGCCATTCCTGGGGTCCATACTTCTCCCGTGCCCGTCCTGGGTTGGTGGGATGATGACTATTCTCCATGTTGAAAGATAACGATGTAGAAATAAGACCGCTGATGAGGAGGTTGTGGGAATCCATCAACAAGAAGCACCAAAGCGCTTCCCTTTCCAGACACAGCAGTGATCTTCATTGTGGGAGCACGTCCATGATCTTGGATGCGTAGAGTTAGGAAGGGAATTTGTTTTGCAATAAAGATAGTTGGAGCTTATTCCTCCCAAATGATTTTGTAGGTGGATGAAAGGGAGGGAAAGAGTAAGCGAATGAGGTATAGGATGGCTATTATTATGTACTAGTGAGCTGAGGCTAGGACTTCCAAAGTCAGGTGACCTGTTTCTGAAAGCTCTCACACATCTGCCCTCTGGCTGAGGCATCATGGGAATGGTATTTACCTCTCTCAGATCCTTGTCTCCTGGTATTTATTTAACATTGACGTAATAATCAAGTGGTTGTGACTATTAACTGAACTATGAGACATTTACAACAACATCTGCCATATCTAAGCATCTTTCAAGCGTTGGATATTATTATTAATTTTACA
>JADRCC010578232.1:0-25008 GCA_019843855.1 Hylomyscus alleni
AAGGGAGAACAGATAAGAAATAGAGGAGAGGACAGAAGGATAACTCATAATTATGCAAGATCACAGATGACCACTTAATTTCCATTTTGTCCCATGCCCTGTAAAGCAGAGGGAATTTGTAGAGTCTGGAGCTCTGGGTTCTAGCGTTGACTCTCTCAGTCACTGGCTCAGTGACCTTGGGGAGTCTCTGAAGCTATCTGTGCCCCAGATGAATTCAGTGATAATGCCTCCCAGGTGTAGCTATTGAGAAGAAGAAATGAGGTGTGGCCTGCCAGAGCTGGTACACTGAAGTACAGCTCATGTGTTGCTTAGCAACAGGGATATGAACCGAGCAACTGCATCATTAGGTGATTCTTCAGTGTGGACAGAGCTCCTGGACACATAGATTGCAGTAGAGCCTACTAACATAGCTAGGCTACATGGTGTGTGTGTGTGTGTGTGTGTGTGTGTGTGTGTGTGTGTGGTTTTCCCAAAGCCATGATGCACAAAACAAGTTAAGATTAAATCCCACCAAGAAAAGTGATGCAATCAAGAGGCTCAGTGAACAGGAAGTGTGAGAGGTTCTGCCTGCCTGATGTAGCTTTGTTTTCTAGCACTTTTTTTTTCATAAATAGAAGTATGCTAGGAACAATAAAAATATGGCTCAGCAAACAAACAAAGCAGTCACGTGGTTGTGTGTCATTATTATTGAGTGTGTCAGGGGTCTAGGTTCTTTGTGACTGCCAGTGCAGCTGGTTTGTTTACTCCAGCAGCACCACAGACAGGTGAATAGTGTGCAGGGTGTCACTAGGCTCCAGTGCCATCTCCAGTGCCACTGTGGTATGTGAGGTCTGCTGCTGGCAGAAATGTTCTGATGCCATGCATGTCAGAGGAAGGGCGTTTACCCTCTCCCACACCTCCTGCAGTGGCGCACATCCGTTGTCTGGCAATGCTTCTCTTACTGTGCTTTGGAATGGCACCTCTGAGTTAGCATCCACTTGCTGTAGGTCATCAGAAACAGGGTACAGGGCTAAATGGCTGGAGCACTGTTGTGTGCCTATAGTCCTAGTATTGAGGAGGTTGAGGCAGGAGGATCCCCTCCATCAAGAAATTTGAGAGTCTTCTTGGTAACATAGTGAGAGCCTGGCTCAGAAAGAAATAGCAAAACAATGATAGAAAACAAACCAGACTGGGAGATGGTTCAGTGATTAAAGTGTTTTCTGGGCAAGCATGAGGACCAGTGTTTGGATCCCCAGAACCTAAGTAAATACCTGGTGACCATGGTGGCACACCTGGATTTCCAGCCTCGGAAGGTAGAGGCAGGGAATCTCCAGAGCGGGCCGGCTAGCGAAACTCTGGGCTCGACTGAGAGACCCTGACTCTGCCTGAGGGAGATCAATTGAGGATTTTTTCTCAGCCTCACATACATATACCCACTATATGTATACACACACACACACACACACACACACACCATAGGAAAATGAGACAAATAGCAACAAACACTAGATTAAAGGGCAGATATTCAGTGTACAGTCATCGCTGAAAACTTTAAGGTGTCTTTAAGGAAGGCAGACGTGATTTTAAGCAGTCACCCAGTAGCCTTATGACCTCAGCCAAGTCATTTACCTAAAATGATTGACTCAGTCTCAATTTCCTCTTTCCTGAAGGGGTGTGTGGGTGGGGAGTGTGAGTGGAGTCTCTGCACTCTGGAGGGTGTGGCCAGGCCTCCTGCAAAGGCAGGGGAAGGTAGAAGAAATCCGAGCAATTGAATCTGTTACTGTTCAGTTGCTGTGAGAAAGCCCCATAATCAAGGCAGCGTATAGAAGGAAGAGTTTATTTTGGCTTATAGTTTCAGAGGGGTTAGAGTCCGTCATAGCAGGGAGGCATGGCAGCAGGAGCAGGAAGCTGAGAAACCACACCTTTAAAGGCAAGCGTCAAATGTAGACAGTAAGCTAGGGCAAAGGTCAAGCAAGGCCTGAGAGCCTCAAACCCCACCTCCAGTGACATACTTCCTCTGGCAAGGCCAAATCTTCTGAAAGAACAATTTCATCAACTGAGGATTAGTGGTTTGACTATCGACGCCGACGGAGGGTGGGGGGACATTTCTCATTCATATCTCCACACAAATCAATGGGATAAAGACTATCATGTGCCAACTGTGCACCCAGGACCCTGCAAAGCACACTCCATTTGTACACTGGATAAACTCTGATCTATTTGTGAGTTGTGCACATACATTTGTTTTTCTCTGTAAAAAACGTACTATGTTCTGGGCGAATTGCTAGGCATAGGAGGGGAGCTTAGGGAAGCTAGTACTTATGGAAATGCAGCAAAACTCTCTGTTAAATAAGAATTGCATGAAACCTGTTATCTAAGTGTGTGGTGGAGGGAGAGCTCTCTTCTCTACCATATTGTACACTGTGAGCTGAAGAAGCTGATGTTAGGTTTTCTCTGGGTGGGACGATGGGGTGTGGTCTAGTAAAAGCTGTGGAGCCAGGGGTAGGTGTTTATTTACCTCCCTCTGGTGAGAATGTGGTTTGGGGAGAATTTTGAGCTTTCCAATTAAAAGGGTTTACTGGGCTGTCCTTGCAAAGGCTTTAGGAGCTGTAGAGAAGACTAGAGTGGGCTCCTAGCTGGATAGTGAAGACCTGGTGATTATTCAAAGGGAGGGTCTTGTGTTCCTCCAATGTCCATGTGGGGCTGGGTTTGTGTGCACAGTCAGCAGGCACATCTTTGTGACTCTTGGCTGTCGCTGATTTGGCTGGGGAAAGATTGGGAGAGCCAGTAAAAGGCTCTGGTTGGGAAGCTGCAGCCGGTTGTGAGCCAAGGGGTGTGGCCCCTGTCCTCCTTACAGCAGGACAGTGTGGTTGATGGAGATAGGGCAAGGCTGGAAGGCAGACCGATAATTAAGTACCCATCCAATGATGGCTGCTATGTGCCAGGCGTGCTTCACGGTAATTTCACCCAATCCTCAACGACCTTACAGAGAAAGCACCAGTGCTTCATGATAATAGATCGTTGAATGGAGGGTTGGATGTGCTCAGCACTTCATGGCCAGCCAGCCAGGAAAAGAAGCAGGATTCAGACTCAAACCTGTCTAATTCCAATAGAACCTGGAGGCAGAGCCTTCACATTGTGGTGCCCTTAGGTCTGGCTGGGGCTGGGGCCGATTCCTCAGTTCACGGTGAACTAGCCAGATCTTTTAGCTTCTTACTTTTCTCTTCTTGTTCCAAACCGGCTATTTCACTCCTTATTATTACCAATCACTGAGGTTGGGTTCTCACAGATCTTTCTGCAAATACGCTACAAAGGATGTGTAGCTCAGGGGTAGCATGGTGGGGTGAGGGCTGGTGTATTAGTCAGGGTCTCCTTCAGCAGGAGGGGGCCACCTTATTAATCTAGGTGGTCTGGTCACCTCAGTTCAGTGAGGGACAATTCTTCAGGCTCTATCAGGTCTGGATCCTGTAGCGCAGTCATTGGGGGCTGCTGGTTGGTTCATGCCCCCTGTTTGACTTCTGATGGTTTGTTTCTGTGGCATAAACCTCCTCTGTCTTGATCCCTGCCTCCTGGGGAACATGGACTGCGTAGTGCATTAAGGAAGATCTACGGGCTGGAGAGATAGCTCAGTTGGTCAAGTGTTTGCTTTGCAGGCCTTGAGGATTCACGTTCAGATCTCCAGCACTCATATAAAAAGCCGAGCATGGCTGTGCTTGCCTGCAATCCTAGCACTGGGGAGGTGGAGACAAGTGGATCCCTGGAATCATTGGCTAGCCAGTCCAGCTGAATGGGTGAGCTCCGTGTTCCAGGAGAATAAACTAGAAGATACCTGACTCCAACCTCTGGCTTCCACATACATGTGTCCACAAGTATGCATACATGTATGCACGTGCATGCACCCATGAGCACATATACATATGTACACATGCACACATGCACACACAGAGGGGGTGGGACAGAGGGAGAGGGAGAGAGAGAGGGGGAGAGAACAGAGTAGCCATTCACAACTATGGTACTTTTGAAATAGTGTGAATACTAATGACATTTTGAAACATCTGTAGCAGCTTGTTGGAACTTTCTGCCCAGTGCTTTAACTGAACACTAAAGGTTAAAGGTAAGTGTAAGAGGTCAGTGGAGAGCTGTTTTTCCCGTTCCCTTTGATGAACTTCTCTGAGATCTACCCACAGACACTCCAAATGTTCATGTCTGCCTCCGATGTCAGGAATTCCTGCTTGCAAGAAAGTTTGGAAGATAAAAGAAAGGTGACTCCGATGGCTGGTCCAAAGGCACAGAGTGGTAGGAAGAGGCAGCACCAGCACCACAGCCATGATGTGTTGGCCAGGTCTAGCAAACTAAGAGAGGAGCCCAACTAGACGTGAATTTCAGATAAAAAAAAAAAGAGTAGTAGCATGTTCATGAAATATTTGGGAAATACTTGTGCAGAACTTTGTCAGCCCGATGGTGGTGGGTGCACGCCTTTAATCCCAGCACTTGGGAAGCAGAGGCTGGTGGATCTCTTGAGTTTGAGGCCAGCCTGTTCTCCAAAGTGAGTTCCAGGACAACCCAGGCTGCACAGGGAAACCTTGCCTCAAAACAAATACACAAACAACAAAAAAATAATTTACTCGTCATATTCCTTTATAATGGGGGCAGCAAGGGATTGAAGACAGGACAGACACACAGACACATGGATACAGAAAAGCTGGGGTCAGGTGGGTCAAGCACACTCTGATAGAGTTGCACCAACCACTGCACCAACCAGGAACCTCAGCACTTCTATTACATACAACCCAATGGTGAGGAGTTAGCTAGTCCTGGTAGGGGTCCCTAGACAGCAGTCTGAGACTGTAAGCAAGAGGAAATCACAGCTGCCAGCATTCGAACACACTGATGAATCAACAGTAAACACTCACGTTTGAACCAGTATGGGGAGGAGGCTTTGCCATTTTCCCACAGGTCTGAGGTCTTGTTCCCTGACATGGCCAGCTCAAGCCAAACAACACACATTTGCTCAGGACTTCAGTCACTCCCTACACATATAGAGCCAAATTATTCATTGGTTTGAAGGATTTAATGACATTTTGGCTCAATGTGTATTGTAGAGGACATGAGGATGGGGCACAAGGCAGTTTCAGAAAACGACGACGACATCTGAGCCAAAGAGACGGGGCATGGGATTTGCTACTTTCCTCCTTATGCCAGGTTGACAATGATCACAGTTGGTGATCTCAATTGAGCTTGCCATTACCAGAGTAATCAGAATGTTTTTGAGTTCACATATATCTCCAGAATGAGGCATATAAAATATTTTATTAAATATAATTTTTCCTCATAACATTTCCCACGTATTGACAAAGCAGCTCTGGCCAGAATTGGTATATACCTCATATACCTCACTGGAATGTCATTTGCTCTTCTCAGCAAGCCCTGACTTTACAACCAATGAGAGAATATTTCTATAAAAGTCTTAGCTACCTCAGGCCCCTTGCAATGCTAGCTTTCTTTGCTAGCTTGGAATGTTCCATTGACTCATTGAAAGGCTTCTTCTTGGTTTAACCTTCTCAGAGAGACCTATCCTGACTGTCCCTGGCTGTCTGTTCATCTGTCTCTCTCTTTCCCTCCCTCCCCTGACTTCCTGTGCACAAACATGTATTATCTGGACCTTAGTTTTTTGCAGGTAGGGTCTCTGGCTGAATCTGACACCCATTGGCTAGTCTATGAACTCTGGGGAGCTTCCTCTCTCCCCACCTCTAGCACTTGGGTCTCAGATAGGTGTCACCACACCCCAATTTTTTTTTTTTTAATTTTAACATAGGTGCTAGGGATTCGAAGTCCTCATGCTTGTGTGACAGGTATTTTATTGGTGTAGCCCTCTTGCCCACAGTTATAGTTATTATCCCTCTTCATGGAATCTTGTTTGATGCTTTGTTTTTTCTTTCTGTTTCTGTTTTGCTTTACGATACTTCCAGGACCTGCAATGATTTCATGTTCTGCCTCCTTGCTTATTACAGTATTTCTCAGAATCTAATATACCCTAGATAGCACACTACTCCATTGCTAGCTATGCTACTGAAAAAGAAAAGCAAAGCCACAAATTAAGCAGCGACATGATGCCTTAATGATAGGTTGGCGCCATGCATGGGTGGGTTGCAGTGACCTCTCACTGTCTGGAGATTCTGTTCATTTCCTGTAAGTGTCTCCTTACCGCCGGGAGCCTTGCTCAGAGCATGATGGACAATCCCTTTACACATGCACCAATAAGCTCAGCCTATGGTGTGATTATCTTTTCATAAAACACTTCTTTGTTACTTTATAGGAAAATACAAGGTGACAGTCACCCCTGCAATGATCAGATTTATGGCTTCCCTTTGTCTCTGGCTGTTTGTGTGCAAATCATAGGTGGTCTTTTCAGAAGCATTGAATCTGGCAATTAAGCTTAACTTGTTGGGCCAGCAAGATGGTTCAGCTGGTAAAGGGTGCATACTGTCAAGCTGACAACCCGAGTTCAGTCCCCAACCTACATGGCAGAAGGAGAGAACTGACTTCCAAGAGTGCTCTCCTATGACCTCCACCCACGTTGTGCCACGTGTGCATTCAGAGATAAATAAATAAGTGTTAAAAAATGTCAAGCTTAACATGTGCCATATACTACAGAAAAATGATCAACTCAATTGAAATGACAGCCAATGAGCGCTTTTGACTGATGTAGCCACCAAGACATATAGGCAAGATGCACTCCACTTGAAAGATTTTAAGCAAGAGTGAAGATATGCTGAGGGACTGATGAGGCAGGGTTTCTGTGTTTTATGTGAGGAAGCTGAGCCCTCGTCACTTGTGATAGTCAGTGTGTGCCCAGCACCTCACACATTCAGAGGGAACTCAGCACGCACGTTAAACGAGTGTAGAAGTTAACTGTGGTCCTGCATGTGGGCATTTCATTAGCTATGGAGTTGATTAGAGTATTATGGAAATAAAATAACACATGAAGAGCTTCTGTTATTTGTTATGCTTTCATATTTTCATTTATTTATATTAAATGTATATGTGTGTGTGTGTGCGTGTGTGTGTGTGTGTGTGTGTGTGTGTGTGTGCGCGCGTGTGTGTGTCTGTCTATGTGCATGTATATGTACCCCACGTGTGCAGTGTCTTAGGAGTCCAGATTCCCTGGAGCTGGAGTTGCAGGTAGTTGTGAGCCTCCTAACATGAGTGCTGTGAATAGAATTCCCGTCCTCCACAAGAGCAGTTAGCAAGCACTCTAAACCAAAAAGTCACCTCTCCAGCTTCACTTTTGTCATTTAAAAAAAATTCCCTTTATTCTATATTAATTTAACCGGCAATGCCAATTACAAGAATGAGAATTTGGCTGATCAATATTATGACAGAAATCACCCTGGCAGAGGTCTCATTGAACCATGAAGTCTTTTTGAGTAGCATATTTGTTTCCAGACAGAGACTCAGTATGCAAGGAGGGTCCTGCCTGTTGAAAAACTAGCAGGTAATAATGTGGTTATTACGTGTGTGTGTGTATGTGTCTGTATCTCTGTGTGTGTGTGTGTGTATGTGTGTGTGTGTGTGTCTGTCTGTCTGTCTGTCTGTCTGTCTGTCTCTCTCTCTCTCTCTCTCTCTCTCTCTGTGTGTGTGTGTGTGTGTGTGTGTGTGTGTGTGTGTAAGTCAGAGGACAACTTGTTGGAGTCAGTCTTCTTTTCCACCATGTAGGTTCTGGTGACTAAATTAAGACTGTCAGGTTTGGTAGTAAGTGCCTTAACCTACTGGGCCATCTTCCTGGTTCTAATGTGACCACAATACTTTAGAAAAGCATGACACTGGCCAGTGGTGGGGCACACCTTTCATCCCAGTACTTGGGAGTCAGAGGCAGGTGAATCTCTGAGTTCAAGGCCAGCCTGGTTTACAGAGTGAATTCCAGGACAGTCAACGTTACACAGAGAAATCCTGTCTTGAAAAGTGCAATTAAAGAAAGAAAGACAGGCATGACAGATCAAGGATTGTGTCAGAAATTGTGGAAAACTGAATATCCCATGACAATAGGAAGGAAGTAGTTACCAAACACCTGCTACCTTCAGGCTTTGTCTCCTGTACACAGCAGGCCCCGGTTAGGAAGTATCACTGTGCTTGAACACCAGAGACTGAGACCTACAGCTCAGATTCCAGCCCTAGCCTTCTTGACTTTTCAGTCATAGCTTTTCTAACAACACCGTGTGACCTCAGAGGACCCTGAAGCTAGAGAATGAGTCAAAGAGGTGAGGATGGAGGGTGGAACTCCTTGGCAGAGAAGTTTCAATAGTTGGATTAGGTGCATTTCACTCTCTGAACACTTGCAGTGGATTGACATGTTTTCTAGGCAACACTGTGAACTTGAGGACTTGGGTAAAATGAGAGACGATTCTGATACCTTCTCCACCATCCCTGAGTGTCTTGATTCATTTTCACAGGCTTGTTTTAATCCCTACATTCTTTTGCAGCTTCTGAAAAAGCTGTTGTGCCAGATCTGCTTTGATATAGAACAAACACTTTGGGATGGTGGGATGTAAGGAGGTGCCATCATGGCTGACACTTGAAAGAGCGTGAGATGAAAAGGAAAAGGAAGCATAGAAGGAAGCCAACAAAAAGTACCAAGAGTGGGGTTGTATACATGATTGGCCATGACAGTCAACATCTGTGAAGATGCTATCTCAAGACCTATTGTTCCATGAGCTAAAATAATAAATTAACAATAATAATAATAGTAATAGTAGTAGTAGTAGTTGCCACTGCCTTTTGTCAAGGACAAGCTGAGTGCCTGAATTTTTTTGCTTTTAAATTATTATTATTTTGTTATTATTTATTATTATTATTATTATTATTAATTAGTCTACCTGACATAAGCTGAGGTCATCTAGGAAGAGGTAATAATCTCAACTGTAAAAATGCCTCCATTAGCCTGGCCTGTAGGCAAGCCTATGGAGCATTTTCTGAATTAATGACTGATGTGGGAGGGCCCAGCCCACTGTGGGTGGTGCCATCCCTAGGCAGATGGTCTTAGATTATACAGAAAAGCAGGCTGAGCACGCTATGGAGAGCAGGACGGTGAGTCCTACTCCTCCGAGGTTCCTCCCCAGGTTGCTTTTGGTCATGGTGTTCATCACAACAGTAGAAAGCAAACTCAGACAAGACCCAAGGACGAGTGGGGAGATTAGGAGCTGGGACGAAGGAGAACCTGGCTGGGATAAGTTCAGTCTTCCAGGTTTTTCTCTTAGCCCTCAGCGCGGTCTTTGTGGATGGATATATCTTCATTTCAGAGCAGGATCCATGTGCCCAATATTTCCACTGTGTTTAGCTCACTAGTGATCATCTTGGGAGCATAAGAAGGCTTCCTTTGTTTTATCTAAGTACAGGTGTAAGGTTCTCATACTCCTGAGCCCCAGCAAACCCCACTGGAACCCCAGGATCAGGCAGGACTAACTACTCTTTGGGGAGACCAGCTTTCTTTCATTACAGAGTAGCAGTGCCTGCTGGAGTTTGGATTGCCAATCTATTGGCCAATGATCTTTTCTGAGTCCCAGAGCTAGACAAGCTGAAGGTGTCCCCAGGACCGCTTTCCCTTTGAGGAAGGACCACTTTGGGGAGCCCTTTGGTTATTCATAGTAAGGGAACTATCAGCAGAGCAGAGGAGACCTTGAATCAAAGGAGTAACTCAAGCATTGACCAGCTGTGGTCCTTACAGAGGCTTCTTCCACTCCTAAATTCACAGGTTCCTACGCTACCGTTCACGTTAAGCCAAGTCGGTTTGGCTTGTACTGATTTCTTTCTTTTAAAGTGAGAACAAAAGCAAACCTATTTTTCTGCCCACCCCACCTTGTTTTTCTCTCCAAAGGATACAGGCAGAGGAGCTGCAAACAATATAGCCATTGTAAAAGCCAATTTCACTCCTGACAGCAGTAGAACTAGAGAGTGACCCGTAGCTTCTTCACTTGGCAGGCGTGGAAGGAGGGGAGAAGAGATGGGGGGGAAGGGTGGAGGGAGAGTGGAAAAGGGGAGAAGAGATAGGGAGAAGGTGAAGGGTATAGGGGTAGGGTGGAGTGGAAGGAGGGAGATGAGATGGGGAGGGAGTGTAGGGTGTGGGGAGTAGGGCGTGGGGGTAGCGTTGGAGGAAGCAAGGGGTGCTTCCAGGAACAGAGCCTGCTTTGAGCAGGGTACAATTTGAGCCTGTGTCCCCAGGGAGAACACTGGGTCTTTATTGTAGGTTCCTCTGAGTGCTCGATAACATCAGTAGAAGGAAAATATTGCTGCCTGGCTGAATTCCTTAGAGTGGGGTGTTTGGTGGAGCCGAGTTAACAGGGCCTGGGTCACTTTTGCTGTACCTTCTAGGCAGTCCTGGCTCTGCTCAGGGGCTCCTCCCTGAGCTGTGATGTCCCTGGAGCAGCTGGTGGCCACTCCAGTGCGACTGCACCCAAGCAGACTGGGTGTGGCTGCGATTTCTGTTCTCCAGAACGGCAGCTTTTTAGTAGTGGACAAAGGTCAGAGCAGAGACTCATAACAGAGTGCTGGGAATAAAGGACTGCCAATGCTGTTCTAAATGGGACATCTGTCCCCATTCCCAGGCCCAGGAACATCAAAGAAGGGGTAGTAAAGAGACAATATGTAGCCATTTCCTGTTTGTGGCGGGACCATTCCTATCTATAAGCTAGTGGCCTAGGGCCTAGCAGCTTCACAGAGATTCCCTAAAGTAGTCTTTCTCAGAGGAAAAGTGGTCCTGGGGACTCAGTTCAGCTTGCATAGTTCTGGAACTCAAAAAAAGGTCATCGGCCAATAGATTTGCAATCCAAACTCCAGCAGGCACTGCCACTCTGTAGTGGAAGATCATCTCTAAAGAAGTAGTTAGTCCTGCCTAATCCCGGGTTCCAGAGGGGTTTGCTGGGGCTCGGTGGCTATTAGGAGAGTATGAGAATCTTACACCTTCTACATACAGAGATGTCTCTACCCTGTAGATTTATGGCCTCTCGCAGAGCTGTGATGACAAGTTTCAGGAGCCCAAGAAACCTGGGGACCCTTGATGTCCATTTTCTTTGCTGCAGTGCCTGCCCTCCCCCTCCCCTACCAGCCTTACTTTCTGCATGACTCAGAATATAACCACACGTGTGAGCCCTCACCTTTCTCTCTGGTTGCCTTGCTTTCTCCAGTGCCACCTAAGAAAGGAGAGAGATCATTTATTTCTCTGTCACCAGAGCCACGGCAGCCTTATGAAGCAGGGTGCGGCTTGCCTGGCTCTCCTCCGGTTCAGATAATGGGGCCGTTTGGATTCATAGCTCTGGGTAGTATTTAGCAGTCTGTGACTTCCCTGCGTGTGGCCTTCTGGTGAAAAGGACATTAGTGTTTGATGGTGGCATGTTATTTCAGTCTCGTTTCTGGCAATAATGGTACAAATTTGCCTTCTTCTGACACATTTGAGATTGCCGGGAGGAGAAGCAGAAGAAAAGAAATCTAAATTTACTCTTAACAATCGAAAGATCCAGAAAATGAGTTGTTAAAAGTGGTGAGAGGGCCAGTCAAGCCAGGGCTGCAGGCTGAGCACAGAGCGGTGCTCTCTAACTGCTTTCATTTTTGTTGGCCTCTGGACCCTGTCCTACCACCTGGAAGACCCCTCTCCGGGATGTGACCTCCAGAAACAGGGCTGAGGGACATGAGGATTTTTCTATAGCTCTTTTTTTTTTTTTTTTAAGTTTGTGATGTTAATGTTATTAATCTGACAGGATCTAGAATCACCTAGAAGATATGTCTCTGTGGGGAATCTCTTGATTATACTATAGTCATTTTAATTGTGGACGTGGTCATTCCATGAGCAGGGGATCCTGGACTTTATGTGGAGAAAGCAAGCTGAAATCATTGTGCATTTATTCTTCCTTTGCCTGCTTCCTGAATGCATGTGATGTGCCCAGCTGCTCCAAGCTCCCGCCACCTGGCACGGTGGCTTCCCTGCCATGATGGGTGGCAACCCGGAATTGTGAGCTACAATAAACCCTTCTCCATTAACTTGCTTTTGTCAGGGGATATTTTTCACAGCAACAGAAAAAGATTCTAGACAGAAAGGGTCTTATGTATCCCAGCCTGACGTACACAGGGATACCCAAGATAACCTTGAAATCTCTCCACCTCTACCTCGTGGGGACTAGAAGCATAGGAGTGGATCACCATGCCTGATGTATGCGTTGTTAGAGACTGAACCCTGGGGCTCCACACAAGCTAAGCAAACATTCCACCAGATGAACCGCACCCCCAGCCCTCATTGTAGCTTTTATTTAACAACTGTTTGGGACTCACAAACCAGCCCTTTTCTTTGAGATCCAAAGGTGATCATGTGGTATAAAAAAGGAAAAAAAAATTAGAAGAGGCAGGCTCTCGTTATTCCTGCCTTGGGGTGTCTAGCGATGGCATATTTATTTCCCTCTGCCCTGGGAGGTTACCACCTCAAATGGGTTAGAGTGACCCCACCATCAAGTGGGCTGTTACGGCTGTAAGAATGGAATTTTGATGGAGCCCCAAGGGAGCTGGTTCACCCCAGCGAGGACACCGGAGCTCTGCCCTCTGATCCTTGGCAATAAGATTTTAAAGTGGGTGTATGGAGTTCCGCAGCAAACAGAGCATTCTGGGAATTCTTTTTGTTCTCTACTTGCAATTTATGTCTTGTCGTATCTGAAAACGGATCAGATTGGCGGTGTAGCTCATTGGTTTTCTTTTCTCTCTCTGCATGTGTGTATGCGAGTGTGGAGGCTAGGGAACACCTGGGTGTTTTTCCTCCAGTGCTGTCCACGACCATTTTTTTTTCTTCTTTTTTGAGGCAGGGTCTCTCATTGATCTGAAACTTACAAAGCAGATGAAGCAGAGAGTCCCAGGGATCCATTTGTCTCAACCTCCACAGTGCAGGACTTAGTCAAGGCAAGTACTTTCATGGTAGACTCAACTGATCTGCTTCCCCCAGCAAGGGGTCAGAGTGGGGAGGGGGGTGAGCCTGGAGGTGTCCTGAGGTTCCATGACTTTCCCAGACAGCACCATCAACAACTGGGGACCAAGTATTCAAACACAGGAGCCTGTGAAGGACTTTTCACACTCTAAACGTAGAAGTATCTATAGAGTGTCAACAAAAGACAGAAAGCAAGAAGGTCTGGGGTGTGTCAGCCGCTACTATGTAATCTGGGAGTGTCCAGGGCTCCTTGGTCTTACCCTTCAGTTACTCAGTCCTCCTGAGCATCCTCTGTGGCTGCTCTGCATGCTCTCAGTGCATGCATCTCAAACGTCTCTTCATATTCTAGCTTACTCAGGAATTGGGCGGCTGGGATTTTACTCTTGTCTCCTAACGTCAAGGCACTGACAGATGTCTGATTCTTTCTTTTTCCTATCCCCAGTTTTCCCTACTTACTTGAGGCTACAGAAAATTCCTCAAGTGTGGGGAGCCAGCGTTAGAGCCATATGCACTGATTTAGGTTAAGGAAGAAATTTTGGGCTTCTTTATTCTAAAAAAAAAAAAAAAAATTCTTGGTAGGATAATTTTCTTATAAGGAAATTGGCTTTTGCAGAAAGTTTTAAAAACAGCATTGTAAAAACTAGCAAATGTATTCATGACAGTTTAACCCACCCCTCCTTCTAGGACCTAGACCTCAGCAGATCTCACACACATTCCCACCCCCACCACCCGTTCATTCAACCCTGGTGGAAACTCTTCCTACTGATAGGAAGGAGACAAGTTCTATGGGCCTAAATCTTCCCTACAATTTATAGATCTTGTTTAAGAAAAGGTATCCAATGCCATGAACTCTTTGACTAGATATACAGGAGGCTTCGGAAGGGGATTATGGGGGGAAGGACCTTCCAACCTAAGCTGTATTGGTTCCATGGCAAGTTAGGCTATTGGTGCAAAGCACAGGTGAGGATTATGGTGGGCTAAGTGGAGCAAAGATGGATGGGAAGGCGGGGATGAGCGACTGTCACTCAGGGGTGTGAAGGAGGCAGAGTGTGAGGAGGGAGGGGCATGACAGAGGCAGAGTGTGGAGAGCTGAGTGTGGAGGGAGGGGTCAGAGTGGGGTGGGAGCTGAGGAGGGGTCAGGATGGGGAGGGAGGTGAGTATGGTGGTGGGGGGGTGTTCTGGGGGGGGTTGACAAGTGCCCCTGATGGGAACAGCTAGGGCATACAGGGTGTAGTGAGGTGTCCTGACTCAAGCACAGCCTAGGGAAGCTATCTCCTGGGAGGCATGCTTAGGACTTTGGAAGAGGCGTGCTGATTGGTGGGGAAGTGCTCCTTAGGATGCGGGCTCTGAGTATAATGACCACCTGACCGTGCTAGCCAGAAGAAAATACACAGAAAAGTACTGCTATTCTTTGACTGGTCATTGAGCCTTATTTGCCACAAATGGCAGGGAAGTCCCTGGCTCAGAGTGCCTTCTGATTGCTACCAAGAGACACAGCCTGAGCTTCCCTTTCCCCATCCATTGCTGAGAACTGATTGCTGACAGATCGGCTGTCGGGGTGGGAGACCGGACCATTGGCCACCATCTTGCCCTGACAGGGGATTCATTTGTCATTTCGTAGGGGACGAGAGCCTGAGTCCACTGCATATTTGGATTTACAGCCTGCTTGGGGGGTGGGAGGACGGCCTTTTGCAACTTCATGGCCTTGGAGTGAGCTGTCTCTATGACAGCTATAAGTACAGCAGTTTCCCCAGTGGTCATGTCTGAGGAACTAGTTACTTTCAGAAAGGCCAGTTTTCATGGTGGCTTATCTTAAGATGGGGAGATTCTGCACCCTGTTTAATTACCTGGGTTAGTACTGGCCTAAATTATATTAAAGTGTGATTGAGTGTCATCTCTGTAAATATTGAGTCTGAAAGTCAATATTCCTGTTTTTACAGACAAATCTTGTTAATTTTTATTTTGTTTGTTATTTTGAGGCAAGCTTTCAGGCTGTTGAGCTCCCCATGCAGAGAAGAGTGACCTCTTCATCCTCTGTCCCCACATCCCAAATGTTAGGATCAGAGGCATGTACCACCACACCTGGCTTAAGAGTCTTGTTTATAATGCTGGATTTTCTTTGCCTCACAGGAAAACCCTACTGTCTTTCTATTGCTCCCCGTCTCCATGTTTTCTCTCTCTCTTTCTCTTTGTCTCTGCATCTTTTCTTCCTTTTTTTCTCAGTCATGGAACTTTGGCTCCATGCCAGGTCCTTTGTTGGGCATGGACTGCAGATGAGTCAGACAAGTTACCCAGCTGTAGGTGAGCACACCTGGATACACAACAACAAAGAGCCTTAGAGAGAATAGGCAAGGCCTGGGGAGCCAGCTCGGAACCGTTACCATTTTGGGCCAGACAGCTGTATGTGATGAGGCTGGTCCTGTGCATCGTGGGAGGTTTAGCATGACCCTTTTCTTGCTGGAAGCCAGCAGCTCCCTTATCCCCAGTGTGACACCCTCAGATGCTCTCAGACTGTCAAATGTCTTGGGGGAAACAAAAACACACTAGTTAAGAGTGACTGTGACCCGTCACCTGCATGGAAATCCCAACAAGGTCCCAAGCTGCCCCTGGTTGTGCTTTCCTACCGTGAGCTGTGAGGGCAGAACCAGCGGACTGGATTTCCTTAGGCTCTCCGCTCCATTCTTTTGTTTGTTTGTTTGTTTGTTTGTTTAAAAACTGAGAATAGAGGATGTATTGAGCAAGTGTGAATGCATGTGTGTGTGTGTGTGTGTGTGCATGCACATGTGTGCACATGCTTGTGGAGGCCAGAGGTTGTCTTTTTTAGCTGCTCTTATCTTACTATTGTTTTAATTTTAGAAAACGTCTATCTATCTATCTATCTATCTATCTATCTATCTATCTATCCATCTACCTACTTACCTATTTATTTAAAACACGTGCCCACACCTTATTTTTGGAGCCAGGGTCTTTGACTGAACCTGGAACTCACCATTTTGGCTAGACAGTCTAACCAATAGGCTCCCGAGAATTATCTTTGCCCTTCCCCACTCCCCAGGAGTAAAGTTGTAGACACTTGTCATCAAACCTGGGTCTTATGTGGGTGCTAGTGATCTGAGCTTGGGACCTTCTGTTTGTATCGAAAGCACTTTACTGACTGAGATGGACAGAGCTATTTTCCCAGCATCCTTGAATGAATTTTGGGTGTGTCTGCTATAACATATCAGATGATACACTGTGGAAAGGCTAGGACAGTTTATGCTTTACCATATGCTTCAAGGGTCTAGGACAAAAGCCTGCTACCAGCTACTAGGTACTAACAGCTGCTAGTTATGTGGTCAGTAAGTTTGCACGACTCATGGAGGGAGACGCCTAGGCCTCATGAAAGTCTGTCCTTGTGTTCAAATCTTGGTTCTGCCTCCCATGGCTGAGAGGTTTGGCTGGCTTACCTGCCCTTTCCGAGCCTCAGTTTCCCCATCTGTAACATGGAGATAATGATGACTGTGACTTTAGGACTGTGGCCAAGGTTTAGTGGAGGCCAAGTACTGCCTGGCAGAGTGACTCCTAATGGTTAGTTATGACGAGTCTGCAGATGAGGCCACCTTACTAGACCATACAGCATACAGTAGCATACTACAGCATACAGCCCAGTGTGCAGCACCCACCGGGAATGCTCCTGCCAATTATCACAAGAAAAGAAGACCCACAGAAAAAAGAAACAAAGTTACATAAACTTTATTCCCCTAGCAGGGAGCTATAGGGCAGGTAAGGGAAAATTCATTAGAGGAAGTCCTGGTAGAACAAAGGAGGCATTCACAACCAGAAACAACCTGCCTCAGAGCAGTGAGTGACCTGCTCAGGCCATTCTGAAGATGTGGGTGAAAGCCAGGCTTCATGCCCAGGATCTCAACACCAAGTCTAGTGCTCTGGTCTGAACAGCACTATGGAAGGCGAGCATGTTCAAGAAATATCCCACATTCTAAGTGCCTGGTTTTCAGGGTCCTTCGGGCAGAAGAATGTCTCGGGAAGAGAGGGTCTTAGGTGGACTCAGTGACACCAGGACAGAGATATTTGGGAGCCAACACATCCCAGCCTGGGCTGGTGCATATTTTTGCATTGTCTATTAAAATGGAAAAACTCGGGCTGCTAAGTAAATCTGAGGGGAAGACATTCAAATGGCTAGAGCAAATCATTTCCAAGTAGAAGCTAGCAAGAACAGCAGGGGTCCTGTTTTGCATTCAGGTGAAAGGCTAATTATAAATCAGTTCTATCAGGTAGGTAAAGAAAAGAAGTTCTGTCCAAGCTATCTTTTGCAGCCCTTAATTACCTGATCGTTGGTATTGGCAATTGGAAACACACACTGGGTGATTTATCCTGGAGGATCAGCCAGAGCTCAATAAGGGAGGAGTCTGCAGAACTGAGGGCCACTGTTGCTGGTGCTACCAATCAGAACACTGATGCCAGCCATCTGTGGAACACTTCACCTTGTTCAATTGCTTCCCTAGACACTGTGGAACCTTGACAGCTCTATTAGGCTCATATTCCATAGGTGCAGACTGAGTCCCATTGGGTTTGGTGACTGCCAAAGGGCCTGTGGCCTGGATACTTCAACCAAAGAGTTTGCAGAGCTCTATAGTCTCCTGAAGTAGCCACCCTTTGTGATGGCTCTCCCACTCTCCAGGTTCATAACTGTAGTGGGTGTAGCCTAATGCTGCTTGTATTCTGATGCTGATTTGGATCCCCCAACACTGGTTGCCCCAGAGACAAGGGAGTCCCCATGTAAGAGGCTGAGTGACCCTGCTCCAAGTTATTTCTAATTGGTAAGTAAAGATGCCAATAGCTAATAGCTGGGCCGAAGAGATGTAGGTGGGGCTTAGGTTTCTCAAGCTTGGCTTCAGAGGAGGAGAAGAAGAACACGTAGGAGAGGAGGAAGAAGAAGCCACCATGGGTTAAGGGTCAAGTGAGTGTGGCCCCAAGCGCTGCCCAGTTGGAGCTGAGAGCAGCCCAGGTGGAACATAGTGAATAGTAAGTGATCACTCGGGGTTATTGGTAGGAAAGTGGATTCCAACAGCATGGAGGGTGGATGGCTGCCCAGCTATTGTGCTGTTTAAGGCTTATTAAAAATATAAAGGCTATTCCAGGACAGCCAGGGCTACACAGAGAAATCCTGTCTCGAAAAACCAAAAAAAAAAAAGGCTATGTATGTTTTTTAACCTGGGAATTCAATAACCAAAGTTTGGGTAGAAACCCCAGGCCTGGATTTAAATAAGGGTTGGTCTGTGTGACTATAGCAGATAGTAGTACTGATGGTATGCCACGGCCTAGGCTGTGAACAATGGACTCTCCGGTTTAGATTCTCTCTTTCATCTGTCTCTGTCTGTCTGTTGCCTTTCTCTCTCTCTCTCCCTCTCCCTCTCCCTCCCCCCACCTCTCTCTCATGTGTGTGTGCTCGAGTGTGTGTGTGTCTTCCAGTGAGGAAGCCAGCTGTCATATGAGCAGCTCTCTGGAGAGGGATCTACAGCCCATAAAGATCCCAAGCTTGCCAGCAACCCCTTGAACGGGCTCTTAGGCTGATTCTCTAGTCTTGGTTAAACACTGACATGACTAGAGACACAGCAGCCTTGAAAGCTCTTGAAGACCTCAAGCCAGATCCACTTGACTAACCTCTTCCCAGGTTGTGCCCTTGGGGAACTTAAAGGCAAAGATATGCTTGGCATCTTAAGCTCATAAATCTAGAGCCTGCTTGTTGTGAAGCAGCAGCTCAGCTGAACCAGGAGGTGTGGGGTGTGGCCATCTCCAGCAGCCATTCCCTCAGCCCTCCAAACCTTTCTTACCCTGGGGCTGTTTCTAGGGAACAGAGTTCCACTTTGGGACTCTATCTCTTCCCATTAACTATCACCATCTCCTCAGGCCTCTTTTAAGGGACATACCCTGCAGAGATGAAACCACTGGTAAGAACTCCAGGGAGCTACTTAACCCTAGGTGGTCACGTGTATCTATAACTACTTATAGAAATGTGTGACCAGAGAACCACACAGTCTGATGTATGCATGCTGGACCTGACACAAACACACATCAAGTGTGCATAGAACTTTTCTTCTTGTCTGCTTTCCTAAGTTCTCCCCATGATGCCTCAAATTTGCGGCATCATTTAGTGAGTGAAATTTGAGCAGCAGCACTGAAAACCCCACGAGAGGTGCTAGTCCAAGCAAGCGGATAGGAAGCAAGCTGGAGGCCCCGGGGGCAGAGAGAACCGTGCCTTGCTAGTCACACAAAGCTTATCTTGCTCTTACAAAGCTTATCTTGCTAAAAAGTCACTGATAGGGTTATGGATACTTTTAGTGCAATGAAGGAGTGGGGCAGTGTGGGAATTGGGGTAGGAAGTATCCTTTAAGACACCATAGGGGTTGGCGGTGGGAAACAGACTTACTGAGTTTATGAAATCAGTTTTGTTTTTCAATTCTCTAGATTACATTTTATTTATTTATTTATTTATTTACTTTTTTTTTTTTTTTTTTTTCGAGACAGGGTTTTCTCTGTGTATCCCTAGCTGTCCTGGAATTCACTCTGTAGACCAGGCTGGCCTGAACTCAGAAATCTGCCTGCCTCTGTCTCCCAAGTGCTGGGATTAAAAGGTGTGTGCCACCTCTGCCCAGCTCGGTGCATACCTTTAATCCCAGCACTCGGGAGGCAGAAGCAAGAGGATCTCTGTGAATATAAGAACAGCTTGGTCTACTCCGGGAGTTCTAGGCTAGCCAAGGCTACATAGTGAGACATTGTCTCAAAGGGACATTTTATTTGTTTGGGCAGGGGCTCACATATTTCCTATATATATGGAGGTAAGAGGACAATTTATGGGAGTAATTTCTCTCCTTCCACTGTGTATGTCCCATGGATTCAACTCAGGCCCTCAGGCTTGACAGCAAGTGTCTTTACACACTGAGCCTTTTGCTTGCAGAGATTTGTGTTTCTATCTGTTTGTTGGCTGTGTGTCTGTATGTGTATGCCACGGTGCCTGTGTGGCACTCACAGGGCAACCTCGGAGAATTGATTCTTTCCTTCCACCACGCAGGTCCTCAGGCACGGTGGCAATCTTCATCTACTGAGCCATCTCCTCAGCCAGCTTTCTGACAACACGAAAGTTCAGGGTCAATGAGAGGCAGATGCATGAACATGCAGAAAAGACGGGACATGGGAGGGAAACCCTGATGTGCTTTGTTTGTTTGTTTGTTTGTTTATTTGTTTTTGTTTTTGTTTGGGATCCCTTCCTGCCTTTTGTGTCTGCTCGAAGGAAAAGATGGCGTTCATAGATGCTCAGGCATCAGATTGTACTGCTACCCTCTTCTCTGGAGGAGTGAAGCTTGTCTTTTAAGGAGAGTTGATAAGCTAAAACCGAAGAACACACGGAGGGGAATTCAGACTGAGAGTGAGGGCTGGGTAGACTTGTGGGATAACCTGGCCAAGGCTTTAGGTCTGGTTTTTAGGTTCTACCACCAGCTTGTGGGTTTGGTGGCCACAGGTGCAGAGCTGAGAGAATGGGGCTGAGGCCTGCTGCTCTGAGGATGGAAAGCCCGGCTTTGGGTAAGACATGCGACCTCTTTGGTTTGTCTTTATTTTTAAATGGAACTGGATGCTGTAGTTGCCGCTTAATGTTTATCTGAGGTTAAGAATGGGCTACTGTTTAGCACAGATTAGCCATATGGTAAGAATAAAGGCTAGATATGATAGTTTAAAGTATACCTATACTGTATATTGTGGAGTTAGCTCAGTGGTTAAGAGGGCTTGCTCTTTTTACAGAGGAACCAAGTTCAGTTCCCAGCTCCCACATCTGGTAACCCACAGCCTATAGTAGCTCTAGCTCCAGGGGACCTGATGTTACTTTCTAGCCTTCCCAGGCACCTGCATGCACATGTTCATACTCACATGCATAAATAAAACAAATATTTTAAAACATGCTCATATTGTAGTTTTATATATAGTAGTAGTAATATTACTACATACTGTATTAGCATATAGTAATAACAAAATTAATGTAGTGACATCATAATGATGCATATGTTTTCCACTGCCATTAGCGGAGAACTCGATTTATGTTTTAAACACTCTCCTATCTGCTCTTCCCAAACAGGAGTCAAGGACTTTGCATAACTGGGCCAAATGGGCTCCAAGCCACGGGGGAGAGGAGGAGGCACCTCTAGATGGAAGTATTGGGGGCATCTCTCCCTGCTGCGTGAATCTGGACAGCCCTTGGGCACTTGGGGAGGGCAATTCACTTCTTTGGTCAGAGAAGGTTGAACAATGGGAGCCCTGTTGCTCTCTGAGGTGTCAAGGTATCCAACTAGTTCAGAAAGGCAGGTCAGGAACAGCACCTCTCTCCCTGGTCCCATGTGAAAGCAATGGTAGACAGGCCTCCCAGCCTCGGGGCCTGTTAGTGTCCCGGAGAGACCAACTGCAATCTTGTGGCAGGTGGTATTTCAGGCACCACTGAGCTGTCATGGGATCAATAGTCCCATGGTATGACAGCCCTCTTAGGATAGCAGCCTGCAGTCCGGCCCAGGGTGGAGGAGGGACAGTGTTGTACGGTTCTGCGCAGGCAATGACACTATTGTGTGTCCTTGTGTTTGGCAGACGCTATCACCCCCACGAAATGCCAGCCTCCGAGCGGCTAGCTTTGGGGCAGGTCTGTGGAGCAGGATGCCTGGCTTCCTACAGCCCTGACTGTCAGAGACTGGGGATCAGGATTGAGTTTCTTTCCTGGATTTTCAAGGGTTCTTTTGTTCCTTCACCCCCCGAGTGGAGGAGGTAAGTCTGAGAATAACTCCGAGGCAGCAACCTGGAAATTCAATTCCCTGTGAACTCTGCTCCTGCTAGGCCGTGTAATGGGATCGCTCTTGCTTAGCAGGTGCGCTACAGTCAGGTTTCCACCTGCTGTAATTACAGGTCCTCCACAGTTCCCCAGTTCCGGGCTTTCTGAGCCCTGACATTTTTTTGCAAGTGTGTCTCCTGTCCTTAATCACTGGTTGGCAGGCACTCATCAGCACCGTAAGAAACTGGGCACCGCCTCTCCTCACCACCTCTCCTTTTTCATTTGAGAGACGGACCAAGGGCTCCACCTACTTAAAGACTCTGAGCTCAGAGAGCAGGGAGACGACAGGGGATGAAACATGTCTCCATATTCCATTTTGGGGTTTTAATTTATATTCTCCCGGAGAGCTGCAGATTAGAGGTTGTGAAACTCTCAGGGCAAAACAATTTCTAAAAATACAAGTGATGTGAGTGTAAGGGGCAGGGTTTGGAGAGAGGGCACCTTGCATGTTTCCTGGGTTGAAACGACAAGAGGGGAGTTTATCCCGTGGCTGGAGCTGGTTCTCGGAGGAGCCAGGGTCGTGTGTGTTTGTAGCAGCACAGAGCCTATACACAATACTTGCAGGTTAGGGGTATGGGGTGGAGCCCACTGCATTGCAAAAGGAACATGATCAGTTCTCTTTCTTCCTTTCTTGATGGAAAGTCTAGTGCTGGAAGCTGATAACCAGCCTGGCGTATGCACAGCTCTCCTGTAGACACTTCCTCCCTGGCCTGTTCCCACGAGCTCTCCCAACTTGTGTTATTTAAGTCCTGACTCTGTGGCCCTTTAGCAAGTTCCCTAAACCCCGGGAGCCTTAGTCTTCTGGTTTTAATACATTGCATCATAAACCCTATCTCATAGGCTGGTTTGGAATGAAAAATGGATTTAATATTATAGAGTCTGAGACAAGTCAAGGGTCAAGTGAACATAATTTTTCTTCATAATACTAGTGGGTCGTAGCTGGTATAATTCCTCAGGAGGCATCTTTTGACTATGACAAGACCACAAGGCCTCCCTTCCCAATAATCATAAACAGTTGAGTTTTGGACCACAGGGATAATAGTTTTGAGAAGTGAAACTTCTTGGAATTCAAATTCTGTTATGTAGGTGAATGTCTTTTCAGGTTACTTGAATAGTCAGTCAGTTCTGTATGGCCATGTGATTGAAGGCCAAAAGAGAAACATAGCTATTATCTCTATTGCTTACCAGGCCTTTAGCCCCTCAGTAGTTTTGTCAAGTAGCCGTAAGACCGTAGTATCAGAAATAAAAGATTAAGATTAAGTTTCCTTCTCAAATGGTAGAACCTGGACTCCTAAATCTTGCCCCTTTGTCCTTGAGATGTAAGAGGGAGTGTGTCCCTAGGTTGTTAGAAGACACTGGGGTACTTGCTCCTGGACACACTCCCTCCACGCTGACAAGAGGCTTATAGAAAAGTAGCAACTTACTCTCCTTCGGAGTCATTTTTCTATGGATACTGGGATCCAAGAAATGTTCCAGCGTGCCTTCCCTCCTAAACATCATCCTCTCCCAAGACCAGCCCTTCTGTGCTAGAGGTCCCAAGCTGTGGCTTTGCTCCCCTGACATATTTCAGGGGATGGGACATGTAGTGGAGGTGACAGTCTCCATGATTCCAGGCAAAGATAGGCAAGACCCCAGCTCAGGACTAAATGCTTTATAATAAGCTAACACTAAAAATGAGGGCACTCCCACAGGTTGGCAGAGCTGGGGTGGACATGAGGGACTATTTCAAATACCCAGCCTGGCACCTAGCCCTTGCAAGGAGCTTACTAGATAGCTGGTGGCTGAAGGACGGTGTCCTGACATAGCCTAGAGTCACCTAAAGAAAGCAAGAGTCTCAACTGGGTGTCTTTATCTGGTCAGTCTGTGACTATGTCTGTAAAGGATTATCACGATTGTCTTAAAGGTCCAACCCTCTGGGGGCAACACCATTCCTTGGCACAAGAAAGCTAGCTAAGCTTTACTCTAAGAGTGAGCCTGTAAGTAGCATTTCTCCATGGTTCCTGCCTCCCAGGTTCTGCCTTGAATTCTGGTGATGGCTTCCATCAATAATGGGGTGTGGTCTGGAAGTGCAAGCCAAAGCCAAAGTAAGCCTTTACCTCCCCAAGACGCTTTTGGTCAGAGTGTTTTTTTTTTTTTTTTATCACACCAACAGAGAGGAGAGCGAGATATGTAACTGAGACGCACACATTCATGGAATTCGGCACCAGCCCCAGTGTGACTTCTGACCTCTAAGAACTATTCTATTCCTGAATAGGAAAGATCATTAGGGATCGACTGGCCTGACTTCCTCACCTTATATCTTTAAGGAAACGGAGGACAGAATTGAGGAGAGACCACTCTAGGCCACACGGCTTTTGGTAGCAGGAATTCATGGTAGACACAGGATTGCTACTAACCCCATTTGTACCTCAGCTGAATGCCCTTAAAATAGTTGTGATAAGCTTAATGTGTTAGAGGTACTAAAGGAGGGGTGTGTGGTGTGTGTATGGGGGGAAAGATCCAGCAAAACCTGCTAATTGCCTATTTATTTCAGTCCCGGCTCTTGAGAAAGCTGCTTCTGATGAATGCCATGAGCACTCCAAATGTTATAATTAGACAGCTTGTTTGGGCCAGAACCTTCCAGAGCAAGACCATCAGATAGAAAATATTAAGTCTGATAAGCAAGAACCAAAGAGACAGTCAGCTTTCAACAACGAACCTTCTGGAAGCTACTCAATAAGGGACTGTCTTTAGCTTCAGAAAGCTGGTGGAATGCCCAGATGGGCCACTCAGCTTCCAGTGCCAAAGCGACACCATTGCCAGCACTAAAAATACCAGATTTGCTTTATTGAGCACTTACTGTGTACCAGCACGCCACCCGGGCACACCATCTCTTCATTTAACCCTCATGATGTGTGTCTTCAGGAACAGAGATTATCCAGATTCATATGAGGACCAAAATTTTGCAAGGTTAGGTGGTTAGTTTTCAAACTACATACCTGGGACCTGAACCCAGTGTCTAGGACCCTGTGTGCCATTCATGAAGACTGAAAGTTGAGTTCTGCCATCAGAGCTACTTTGAACATCTTGCAAACACGCATCAAGCTAGTGTCTGTCTCAGTTGAGCACCAGCTAAAGCTTCCTCTCTAGCTTCAGGGATTGCATTGTGTAGAAAGTAAGTATCTTCCTACAGCAGACATACTCAGCTCACCCCCTCCTCCTGTCACTTGAA